>JBBPDH010191619.1:0-16607 GCA_037974565.1 Clupeocharax schoutedeni | reverse complement strand
CGATCAATTTATTTTAAAGCGTTACAGAAAATAAATTAACGCAAATCGTTAACGCGATATTTTTAACAGCCCTAGTTTTGTCTGATTACCACATTTGAGCAATGTGGACATAGTGGAAGATTTTGTGGCAACACAGCAGTAGAAGCTGAACAGCTTGTCCCTAGCTGATGAGAGAACATCTGGCCCTGCGAAACCTGGGAGCAAGCAGCACAATCAAAAAGACTTCCACAGTCTTCTGGTTTAGAGTAAGAAGTAAATAAGAAAACAAGTTCATGCAAATGATCCTATTAACTACACATAATGGACTTCTGAGGCCATTCCAGCTCACAGGTCTGACCAAAACAGATACAGTGTGAGTGTGCTGACCCTCTGAGGGCTGTCCATCTCTGCTGCCTTGGGGAAATAGCATCTCTTGCTATCTTGAGCAACAAGCCATTTATGAAATGAGCTGTTCCACTCGGCAAGCATGTAGATGGATGCCTTCGTGTGTGCATCAAAAGCCCTGAAGCATGAAACCATCAGCTTCACACTCAGCAAACCTTTCTACACACTGCAGCCACACGCCACTCACAACCAGAGTGGCATGTTGTCGCGACATGAGGGTTGCGTGACATCCCGCTAATGTGAATGTTATGAAAAAAAAAGTACATAAGTGTTTCTAATAAAGTGACCAGTGAATGGAAGCGTAAGGTAGGTGTTTGAGGCTTAGCTATGGGGTGGTGGTGGCTTAGTTGTAGGGTGTTGGTGGCTTAGGTAGGATTCTTGCCTCTGGACCAAGAGGTCTTGGGTTCAAATTCTACATTCAGTAGACCACCACTGGGTCCCTGAGCAAGACCCTTAACCCTAAGTTGCTCCAGGGAGACTGCCCCCTGTTGTTAGGGAATGGAAGCTTTGGATAAAAGCATCTGCTAAATGCTGTAAATGTAAATGTGTTTCTTATAAAGTGACCCGTGAATGGAAGCATAAGGTAGGTGTTTCTAATAAAGTGGCTTTTGAGTCGAAGCACAGGGGAGGTGTTTCTAATAAAGCGGCCAGTGAAAGAAAGTACAATGTAGGTGTATGTAATAAAGTGGCCAGTGAGTGGAGGCACAAGGTTTTAATAAAGTGGAAAGGGAGTGTGCAGTCTTCCAGATAAGCAGACCCAATCCCACTCTCAGAGATCTACCCTCTTACAAGCCTAATCTCACACAAACATCTCTCGCTTTACTAATCAAACACTGTTTATTCGAACCCGTTGATTGGGAGTGCATGGGTTCTCTGGCAGGATGGTATGTTACCCATTGATTCAACTGTTTTGCATCCTACTTGGCTATTAATGAATTTAAGGCTACACCTGTGTTATCAGATTGAGAGCATTACTCATTAGCAGCCTGAACAGACCAGGGTGAGAAATATTGTTCCATAGACGGTACTGACTAAAGATGCTAACATGAGCACCACAGGAGGTGTGAATGCTCTAATAGACTAACAGCTTAGACAGGGAGCTCAACTTCAGCATGCATGTGGGCTGCAAAGAGCTTTCTGCCAAATCTCAGATAAAAATGGGAATCATTTTCCACTTTCGCTTCTCAGAATATTTTTTTTTCTCATGATTTTGAAATAAAGAGGCAGCCAGTGACCTTAGAGGAGCATGGCACCCAGTTTTGCTAACCTGAACGTGTTGGTAGAACCATATGACACAAGAAAAAAATTGGCAAGTGTAAAGCCAACCAAAACTCCAACTTACAGACTATTTAGTTCGAGTCTGAACAAATTGTTTAGACGTTTTCTTATCAGCGTTGTTTTCTAGCTGCAATGCTGCATCACCATACTTGTACATATTAAACAAGCTTAATTATTGCAGGCTGTGTTCCAAAGAAAGCTCAGCATGCCATGGAAAATGGAGGAACCAATTTCTTCTCTGGCATCATTGTTATTCTTGTTGATTTGTTGGTTTTATTTTTCAGGAGGAAACATCAACAAGGAAGGCTGCTGGGGGAGGGGGAAGCACCTTTAGCCCATCTTATCCTGACCTCACTGATAATTAATAGTGCTAATAATCCCTGACTTGTTAGGAGAGCTCCTTGGTCTTCATGGTGTGGTGCCTCTTGCTTAGTGGTGTGATGCAGCTTATGGGGTCTTTCAGAAAAGACAGATCATGTGATAATTAGACTGCACACAGGTGGACTTCATTTCACTTCTTATGTAACTGCATAATTTTGGAAGGCATTGTATATAGTCCTATTGTTTGGCTAATAAGTTAAATGTTTAAGTGAAATGACCCTGACACTTCACTGCAGGTTAATATAACCTGTTAATGAACTCCATCAGGCTATGGTTAAGTTACAACTTTGTCAGCTCTGTATCCATTCACACCCTCCCGCTTGAATGCGCAAATCCCCGCAAAGCACTGATTCTTGTGCCCTTAGCCGTTAGAAAATATAGTCAAGGCTGAACTATGCATTAATAGAACGAAAGGTGAAATAAAAAAGTGAGCCTCATCATTTTAAAACAAGAAACCAAAAGTTTGTAACTTTTTCAAATATAACCGCTACTATAACTACCACTAGGGCTTAGCAATAACAGGAGCCATCTGTTTATTTTACAATTTATTTACTTATTATTCATTTTTTCTTTTTGGTTATTATTCCTGAACTTGAAATAACCATAACTTGCCTCCTTACAGCAACACTGGTAACAATCACTATTATTTCTATGGGTCTTTCTTGATATAATACCAATATTTGAATATTTAAATAATTTGTCTCCATCATTTTTACGCCTCATCAATACTGGGATAAACATAAATCCCACCATATTTGGGGAAACACAAAAAAAAAGAATATAAAAGTCTCAGGTAATCTTTAGGAGGCTTGAGATAAATGATGGGACTGGTATATATAAGAAAACAAAGGAAAGGGGCACAGGCATCAGCAGCAACAACAACAGAAAATAAAGTTGTTTATTTATGATGGGGGACAAAAGCATGCTCAGCTGGTAAACACTGCACCAATGTAATGCCCAACAAACCTAATATACCACAGTATTATTGGTTGTGACAGGCTTTCCGGCTTGTGACAAAGGGTCACATGAGGTGTCCTCTGGGTGGGATGCAATGCTCCATGGGAACTCCAAAACTCTTAAAAGTCTAAACTCAATACACCCTCAGGCACATGGACCGTGAGATCTTCTGCTGTCACCATGTAGAGCACCTGCCTGAAAAATGCATTCTTCCCCTACAAACATCAGTTAAAAATGTAAGGAAAATGTAAGGTTTGCATAAAGAGTAATAGAGGTCTTGTTACTGACTCTGTAGCATAATAAAGAATCAGAAATGATGCCACTTTAAATGCAAATGTATTATACAGCCAATGGTGTTTTGTATAGAAATGTGACTGCTGGCCCAGCCCATGAGACTATTAAATACAGATGTGTTAAACAGCCAGTATCTACCCTAAAATGCACGATGGCAACAATTGTTGAGCACACTTGATTCAGGAGGAGATCCCTGAGGCTTCAATTTTGAAAGCCTTTGACCAATGCAGCTCTTTTATCCGGTCACAGAATTTTTATTCCTTCACTTGCCCCAGTGGCGGTGTTTCACCAAGTGGCAAGACTACAGGTGTTTCACCAAGTAAAATAATAGGAAAAAAAGCTCATAAAAATAAGGTTGTTCTCCTAATTTCAGCTCCTCAATAGCGTTACAGTTGTATACGGCTCTGGTCAAAAAAACGCGAAACAGCGCCCAACCGCGGTGAAACAGAAGTTCAGTGAAACATGTTTCATTAGCGTTGCCATTCATTTTAATGTAAATCTCCTCAGACCCTGGTGACTTGTGGATTTTCCAGATTTCAATGGACTCTAATGGTAAATAAGTCCCAGCCGTGAGACAAGTGGCTGCCAACTGTGAGGGTAGTTCTCACACTGTGGCTTTTGTTTTCACTTTGTTCTATTTTATGCACTAAACACTGACCTTGAGTGTGAGACTGAAGCTTCAAACATAACAAAATGCATAACATATTATTTACTAGTATTTATTAATAATGTTTTATATTTTATATTTTATTATTTGTCTATGAGAGCACAGAAGCATGGGCATTAGTTTGACCGCTTGCTAGCAATCCCCACCACCACCCAGCAAAGCTGGGCACTGGTGAAATCCTCTAAAAAAATCCCTGCTGGTATTGCAGAGTCTTCACCAAGAAGACCAGGAGGGTAGAATTAATTAATAAGGTGAGGAAGAGGTCAGATATGGTTTCTCAGGATTTAGAAATATTGTTAATTATGTTCTGTTGAAATAAACAGAACATAATTGAAATAAACTATTAAACTATTGAAATAAACTATTGCGTGTTTTTAAGATATTAACAAAAAAATAGGTTTTATATTTTATAGTGATTTAACTATGAGGAAATTGAGGGAAGAGCAGGAGAGAGAAGACACATCAAAATGTGAGGCAGCAAAATCCGAACATGGAGGTGAAGTACTTAGGGCAAAAAATCAAGCTGCCCAGGGGCACGGCTATGTAGCGGGTTTGTTTTGCAGTGCACACCGGGGATGAAGGGTGGTTTGTTTCACCAAAAATATTGACCAGGAGCCGCCACTGACTTGCACCTAACTGCTTTTCATAACCATAACGATTCTTACAGCTCAGACTGTAGGTTAAAGACATAAAATAGTGAAGCAAAATGAGAATTTCCAAACAAGTAGTTCTGAGACACTTACAAGGTCCCACCCCATGTTTAATCTTCAAACCCATTGAAGATGGTGGCTCCTCATGAGGTTTGCTTGAGATAACACAAAGAGCGTGTAAAGCCACATCAATTTTGTGATCTCTTGATAACATGGAGATGGCTTTAACATTACTCAAGAGCCCCACGTATGCTGGCTATTTCCTGGAGATGCCAATGGTGTTTAGAATCCTTTTCTGCAGATTCTTGCAGCTACTACCTAACCAACATACATAACCCATCAAGGTCTCGAAAGGTATACAACCTATCCAACTGGATGAGTAGACACCTGCTCATCTGGTGCCTCTTCAAGGATATTAATAGGGGTCTTAGTAACAGCTTGCTGAGATGATGATCGTATGAACACTGTTGTAAGAATTTGATCGTATTCAGCCACTTGAGCATTAGTGACGACAGCTACTGATGGTGAACTATTAGTTCTGGATCACTGGCTCAAGCTCATTCCAGAAGTGCTGTTCCACTGCTCCAACAGTCCAACACTGGGTGGTTTCATACCACTCTAGATCAGTGGCCCCAACAACCAGTTACATGTAAAACAATATTTTCACAAACTGGTGTAGATACAACAACAAAGAAAGTGTGTTTATTTTGTACTCATTTTTGTTAGCTTGTGGGCTAATTTTTGATGCACCGTATCACGAGAGGATTTTTATTTTTTTAAATGTTATTCCGTCTTTCAGTGTCGCCAGGTACCAGAAGACTCGCACTGTTGTGACTAGCTATTACCAAAGCACTGTTTTGTGTTTCATGTCTTTTATGTCTCTACGTTCTATCTGTGAAGAGGGTGTTCAAGTAAAACATTAATTGTGCTCTGTACACTGTACTCTCTACACATGACAATAAACTTCAACTTCAACTAAACTGAACATCTGTGTCAACCTGTAGCCACTTTAAAGTAGCTGAACTCATTAGAAGAAACATCTAGATATTTGGGGACATTTCTACCCAGCCATAGGAGCACTTTGTCTGAGACCCCCCCCACCACACACACACACACTGTCCTCACTCGTCCCTCATCCTCGACTGAGCCACAAGCAACTGATATGAATCAAAATCTCAGTGTCAGTCAGGTCCCGATGGAGGGTTCTCACGCCAGACCAGTCATACCATAAAAAACGGCTTTAAAGATCGCTGATGCTGAACTAATCTTCAGACGGAACTTTCCATTTTAGACTTAGACACACTCACACACACACACTCACACATTCCAAAGCCAAGGAAGCCACAGGGCCACAAGGTCGGCCAGTCTGACCTTATGCACACATACTTTACACATCATTTTACAATCACAAACCCACATGCACACAAATACAGATCACCATAAATGCACACACACACACACACACACACACACAGCCCACACAGCACAGACTTAAAAGCAAAACAAAAGCAAAAGCACATGCATGCCCAAGTAATCTCAGCTCACAGTAAACAAACAAACACACACTTGCCCCCTGCCTCACATACCAAGCTGCCCACACACACATATAGATGCAAACTCACAAAGCATCAAACATATCACTTATCTGTAAATACGGTCCATATACGGAATCTGATCTCCAAAAACAGCCCGTTATGAATTTGGTGTTTTCGGGATGTGACACGGGTGTGAATATCCGCACATAACCTTGGAAAAAGCATGCATGCAGGGGGGCTGCATGATCTGATGTCCCCTCTATTTGTTGATGTCATTGCCACAAGCAAGGCACTTAACCCCAATCTCCCCGTTAAAGCTCCTACCTTCTGCGTGACGAAACTCTGAAAGCGTTCTCCGCCTTCACTCCCACTATATATAGCTCCTTAATTAGATACACAAATAAACAAGTAAATAAATATATATGCATACATCTGCTGTGCTAATGGAACTCTCTGCCTTCATCTACCCACTGCCGTATCGCTTCATTCACTGCCAAAATGCAAACGTCCATGGAATCAATACGGGAGCAGTGGGGTAACCACACTATGGGTCTCGATGCAAAAACAATAGATCCTCCGACTCTCTTAGAGGGAGCTATAACCTCAATCAAGTGTTGTAATTTAGTGTGCCCAGCTGTAGTGGAAGGATTACTGCTATCCCCTTGTCGCTAAAAGACAGAATTGTCTAAATCAATAAGGCATCGAAGGGAAGCGAGTTCATTCATGTCCAGAAACACATAGCGGCTTCCACTGAGGAGGCCAGGTAAAGACCTAAGATCAGGTTGGCTGGTCAAGCATACCGGGGTAGCCCCAGTGGCCATACAGTGTAGATCTCGCCCAGCCTGATGAAAAAAGATGTGCACCAACTTCCTGTAAACTGTAAGCTAGTTCTCTGCAGATACACCGTTTTTATGATTGGTCATTGGCTCAGACTTTGGTGCCAAGGGGAAGTACCAATTCAGGGCAGGTACATGTGCCTAAATGAATATGTGCTAATGGTTCACACTCATCTGACGAGACAGTTTTAAATTTCAGTTCAATTGAGGAGAGCTCTCTACTGCTTGAGTGAGAAGAGCAGGCATAGATGCTAAAAGAAGCTCTTAAGTTGTGGCCCAAAATGTGATATGTACTGTACTTCTTAACACAAAGAAATAAACATACACATCATGCTCTTACCAAGCCATTTATGGGTGAGAACAGCTAAAGGTGTAGCAGCATTCACAGGCTGATTATTTTAGTTAAACCACAACAAACAGTCATGCATGTCTTTTTTTATATAACTGACCAGAGCTGAAGGATGTCGAAGTCCATTTTGTGAGTTTGCTGTGTTTTGTTTCTCCACAACTGTTTTTTTTTTTCACCTTTTTGTCCCTCCTTGGTATCCATACGTATGACTCTGATAATCTCTCTGTCAGATATTTTAAAGGTCTCTCAACCACTCTCTCTCTCTCTCCCAATATGTTTCAGAGCTCTCTCTATCAACTACGGATACATGACTTTTTGATATTGGAGCGGCGCACGTCGTCCGAGTACTCTGGGCATGGAGTTACGATGTCAGGTTTTGTTGTGTGTATGCTTGTTTGATGCCTAGGCAACCCAGGTGTAAGTAGTGTGGTTTCATTAGCTCTTTAGCTGGGTTGCTAACTAATGACATGAACACCTGTCTTGTGTTTGATTTGGTTTCTACTTGTTACTGAGTTGACTGACTCTGCCGTGTTATTGGTTGTGTGCAGCCGAGCCACAGAATCTTTGCATGGTCACCCAGCTACAACATTGGGTTCTGGTTCGGTTTATGTTGTTGGGTGAAGGACGCTGTTACTCCCGTTTGCATGTTTTGTATCCATTAGAAGAGGAAGAAAGCAGAGACACTAGAAGGACTTTCCACTTGGTTCCAGCTCACTCTCTAAGTGGCAGTCAAGAATGTTTGTGCCCTCCAAGCAACACGCTGCTGGATCCTTTTGTTAACACCTGCTGCTTTGGTGCTTGACTTGTGTTTACAGGTATGAGGGTGAATGTCTTCAGAGAGCTCCACGGAGTGTGGAGTATTTGCACTGGCCCCTGTACGACAGAGCTTCCAGTGGTTGTTTGAGTTTGCTCAGAATGAAGGTCCTCCGGAACTTTGTATTGTCCTTTTACTCCGAACATGCCAACCAGATTGAAGGTCCTCTGGATTTCTATTGAGTATCTATCTAGTGAAGCTCTGCTGAGTTTTCTTTGTTGAACTTCTATTTACTTAGAAGTTTAATAAAGACGGTTAAACGCGGTCTCCTGCTAGTGTGTCCACCCCTCACCTGACAGGCGCCTATTTTGCCTGTAAAAAGAGTAATAAAAGAGTAATCTTAAGAACAGTATTGCTTCAATAAAACACGGACAAAAATTGGGGGACACATAGGGGACATGTTTCCAGTATTTATAATAACACGAGATAACTGTTACATTTTTATTTCTAGAAAATTTCTGTTTCCATAAAAAGTTCTTCCAGCAGTAATGTCTTTCAGTGAGACAGACTGGACACTGGAGTGGACCTGAGTTCAGTCAAAAAGAGTCTGGCAGTGTCATTAGATGAAATGCTTTTCTGACAATTGGCCATAATCAGCTTACAGAAATATCGCTTCCTTAGAATGGCTGAGTTGGAAGATTATAATTAAATCCAAAAATCTTCATTTAATTAAATGAATGACACACAGAATACAAAAAACACAGAAGCAACAACTGCTTGGCCTGTATAATACAAAGGCAATCGTTTTCAGCATTCATTTGTTTCCCTGTGTCATTTGTAAACTCCATGACAGTTATTAAAATACCATCTTATTATTGATTCATTATCCTCATATCGTTGTTGAGATATTTTAATAAAATAATTAACATGCAAATGATGAGTGAAATGATCAGTGGGAAGAGGCACACAAACGGTCAGCTCAAATTTGCACCCTTGACGTGGTTTCAGTGTGGACACTGAGGTCCTGTCTACACCTGGTCACTTTGTGGCTGTGGAGTCCCAGTATCCATCTCTCCAAGCCCCATTTAACAACAAAATCCCCGCTTGAATTTGAGCCGTTTTTTCCTCCTGCAGTGCTACTCCCCACTCCTCCACCCCCGCCACTCACCAGTTCATCTCCTGATGTTTCTTCACCTTGCTTCACCTTCACCCTGTCTCCATATTTTATTATCTCTGTAAAATTTCGCTTTCTTTAAAACTTCTATGTTTCTGTTTCTGTAGTGAAAGTGATCATTCACCAAGTGAAGCAGCGGGCAGCCAGGAACCCAGCGCCCGGGGAGCAGTGTGTAGGAACAGTATCTTGCTCAAGGGTACCTCAGTGGCACCACTAGAGTGTTGAGATTCAAACCCATGGCTTTCTGATTGCAGGGGCAACTCCCTAAACACAGTGCCCCATAACTCATGTGGTTTATGATGCAGATGATCAAAGATATGATAAGATAAGCTGCCGTAACTGGATGCCACACCTTGAAACCAGAAGGAAGAACAAAATGTATTCTATACAACCGTCTTGTAAACTATACAACTGTCTTGTAAACATTAACAGTCTGGGGTTTTAATGATGGCTTTTCTTTAACGATGCTGCCGAAAATGGTCTTGAGAAACAGTGTTACTGATTTTGGATACACACACACACACACACACACACACACACACACACACACACACACTACAGTGCTGGTAATGCTAAATTGATGGAGCCTCTGTTGACCCTTTAATACAGCCGAAAGCAGCCAGCTGAGCTCAGCTTTACAGTTTAGACAGTAACTTAGTGATATTACACTTTTATCAAGTGATCTTTGTCCTCTGATTCAACTCTTCTTTTCTGTTGCGCTGGTTATTGAGGGCACGCGTTCAAGATTAAAAAGTCTGAAGCTCAGCAGCTTCTGGTGTGGATTTCAAAGTATAATGTACATCACTTTTTTCTTTTTAAAGTAGTTAGCAAAGTGCTACCTCACCATGGACAATAATCAAGCACCTCGCCTAGAAAAGTGTCTCAACACTGAAAGACATCAGATATCCCTGCCCTTAAAAAAATGTAAAGTTTCAATTCAAACAAAAAAATTGTTCCTATATTATTTTTATTTATAGTAAGTCAATCGAATGGTAATCTGCATTTCACCTTTTTTAGTTTCTCTGAAACTAAACTCACAGTACTAATAAAATGTGGCTAAATTTGACAGGTTTCATTGCTTTTAATCCTTTAATGTGTCCCCCTACCTCTAAAGAGAGGCTAAAAAAATGTGATGTAAAAAATGAATTATGTCTACTAAAAAGGGACTTTGGGGGGGATGTAGACGGCGGTCTTTTAAAAGCATTACACTCTCCTACATGCGCATTAAAGAAAGCAGGGAAGACAGTGGAAAAAGCCATTCCTTCAAAAATGGCTCTTTATTACAGTGCCATTGTTCGTCGTCATGAAGGCGCCTGCAGTGCTGAAGCTCGTGGGGCTTTGGAGGCTTGCATTAGCAGCCATTTTGGCAGGTGAGGGTTTCAGACCTGAAGTAAAAACAGCCTCTGAGTGACTTTAAACACCACCGCCTCATTGTTTGCCACGGAACGCCTTCGCCTCTGACCATCTCCTGCGTTCAACTCCCACCCCCGCTGCTGCTTGAGACCCTATTCAATGTGCCTGTAGCCCATTTCCATATCCAAACAGACATGTGGAAATGGATTTCATAAAGCCTGCAGTGTGTTCATTTTCTCCCCTGAGCAAAACTGCCTTCTGGTGCACGTGGGTTTGTCCCTTTTTTGTTGACAAAGGAAAGAAGCAAGAAAATAAAAGCCACATCCAACTTCCATTTGGGCCAAGACTCGGGCCTTTATTGTCCAGTCATGCTTTTACACGAATGTACAGGGGTTGCTTTCCTTTTCCAACCTCCGTGACATGCACCAGCTTGTGACCTCCAACAGGCACTACTCCCTAACAGGGCCGACAGGTTTATCAAGCCTCAGGGAAAACGTTCAGAAGTGCCTTTGAAGAATTATCGAGGTGCTGCACAAGGCTGAATGCTACGCTGGGCCCCACGGAAGGAATCCTGCAACTAATTATTTTTGGCAGTGCAAAGTTTTTCGAGGTGATTACAAAATGTTAGGACAGAGATTATGCTGATGAACCATCTGCACGATTTATGCACCATGCAGATCTGTTAAGGCCTAAAAATGTGTCTTCATTAAAAAAGCACAGTAATATTTTAGCGTTTGGTGGCCATTAGGATGTTACAGTGATGCTCTTCCTTTTATAACATATAAATAAACCATACGATGCTTAACGCTCCTTAGATACTGCTGTAGAAAGCAGCAGTGGACACCTGTTGCTGTACTACTGGCTTAATAATGCTTAATAAGCGCATAATAATTTTTACATTGCAAAACATTAGGAGGTAATGCACAGAAATAAAATACTTCAGTTTATGAAGTGTTACATATGTTTAACATGTAAAGTGTCTAACAACCTAGTTTTGTGAATATATATATATGTGAAAAATAACATTAAGTGTAAAATAAATGTATGTGTTTTTTTTCCTATGAAGGCAGCTATGAACAAAGGCTTAAAAAAGGAACACAGAAGGTATAAAACTCTTCCCTGTGCTTAATTCAGCATATTCACTGCTTAATAAAGAGACAATAAGCAGCTGGTTAATTAAAAGCCTCTTGCTTTATATGGTTTAATAAGCACATTTTAAGTGCATTCTAATGCCTCCCTTCAGTGAAGAGCCCAGAGTCTCTCTTTGGTTTATAACTTTACTACAAAAGGCTAAATCTCATGCATTTAAAGTGAAGAATGTTACAAAAAAAACAGACTATGGTGACTGCAGGGTAATACTAATCCTGAACACCATCAGAACTGGACAACAGTACAACTCTGTTCCACAGCGGGCTGCATGCCAAATCACCCCTCCATTCGCATTTCATGAACCGAGCTGCATCCTTAAAGGACCAGAGGAGCCAAGAGAAGCGCTTCAGGAGCATTTCTGCAGTGTGCCCACACAGGGAAAGAACAGTGGAGAGAGAATGGTGAGGGGTCTGCTTTGCTGCTGGCCATGGCAGTGTTTTTTCAGTTGTAGCTACTTATCTATAAGAAAAATAGCAATCATGCTAACGTTAGCTTGAATGTTAACAAAAATAACAAAAGTCCCACATTTTCATAAAGAAGACAACACATTTGGTGGCAGAACATGGTCATAGTTCATGTTTTAATGATGCATTAATGTGATTAATTAACATTTTTGTTGCCGCTTCTGTAGTGGTGGTGCAGGCTAATCTGCTAAAATGCGCTATATTTGACCAATGCACTCTTTGATTATAAATATTATACATACAATGTACAAATGTATATTTGTTTGTATGATATATACACTCATTGACTGTGTATGTGATTTTGATGCAAGTCAAAACACCCCCTATTTACTGATCCTATGTAAAATCATAAAAATACAGAAAAAGGAAAACTTTACCACGTTATATATATTGCTTACATATATAAAACCCCCATCTCTCATTGCTCTAATATACTGTAGCTTATATGATGGCTAATTAAACTGAATGTATTGCGTCCCAAATCAGCTTGTGCTGTTATTTGTTTGCCCTACTCTGAGAGTGAAGAGGCTTTATTTTACCTGCTGCATAGTTTTTGGAACCCCATTTCGATAAGCATAAACTCACAGCAATCTATGCACCGAATGAGGCTTTTAGCTCCAAACACCCAGTGTTTTAATGCGTGGACAGGCTGCTCTGTTACATGCCACTCCAAGCATGTTGCCTGGAAACAACTTTGTTCGCGTTTTCCATGTTCTTAGCACAGTAATAGCATAAGAATCTCTGCCCCAACCCTTGTAATTTTATCAGCGGAATACCAGGGCATTGTAGGAAACAGGCACTTTCGGACGCGCTCCAACAGGCACTCTAATGCAACAACCCCGAGCCTGGAATGCTTGAATTAGCTTTTATTTTGTGATCCCTTTCTGGAGGCTGCGGAACCAATTGCCTGAAATCCTCCCACCCAAAGCCTCCCCATAAACTGTAATGGACTCCTTTAGCTAAATGGCCCATTGTTTGCATGCTGCACAGGCCTTTCAGGCCATAACTCAGGCTAAACGGCCGAAGCAACAAGAAAAGTGCTGAAACTTTGGTGCAAATTCACTGTGGAATTATTTTGCGGTGTACATGTAGGTAGTTCCGCTCACATCCATATTAGTTCTACTTTCCACAGCGGCTTTATTTTAATGCTCTTGTCCTTTATGAAGAGCGATGCTCCATCGTTCTCCTGCATAGCAATGGATTTCATCTCATAGAGTCTAAAGAGGTGTTCATTTGGAATGTTGTGTGAAGACGGATCACCATTCACTCTCAATAATGCCGGGCATCCTCAGGGACCCAAACTAGAAGAAAATCGTTTCTATTAAACGTGCATCTTTACTGGTTATGAAATATTTTTCATTTCCAAACGTTGACACTTCAGACTCCACACAGCCTTAAAAGCAAAGCAAAAATGAGGGAAGCTGTGGCAGGGAGGCAGTAGAGTTGTTCTTCTTGGCACGTCCACACCACTGCACTGCCTATGCCAGTCCAGACTGAGGGATTAGTGCTACACAGGCATGGGACTGACTGTGTGAAATTCATTGTGATCACTGATATAGGTAATTGTTTAGCACTGGCGACATTAAAGTGAGCCAAAGTACAACTAAAGTAGTTTCAGTACCATTAACACTATCTAAAATCCATGTAAACAAATCTTAGTACTGCTAACGCTAATTGAACAACGTAAAATTCTCTCTCTGCATTTACCCTTCAGCAAGTGAAGCAGCGAATGGGAACGCGCAGCAGTGTGTGGGTACGGTATCTTGCTCAAGGGTAGCTCAGTGGTACCACTGGGGATTTGAATCCACAACCTTCTGATCTCAGGGCAAACTCCATAACCACTAGGCCACATGTTGCCCCGCACCACTAACAAACATTTAATAGAACAGTATCTCTGCTAAATTCCTCACATTTACTGATGTGTATGAATGTTCTGATTAGAGCTGCACGGGTGACAGTACTAAGCTGATTTGTGTTCACACATTCCTCCATAAACGGTCCTGAACTCATTTGCAGTGATCTGCATTGGGCTTTTGCATTTACACATGCTACAAAATCATGCATGAATATCATTATATATTAATTTAGAAGACAACTCTCCGGGCTCTATATCTGAATTATGCCCAAGGAGACACCTTTTGACTTAATTTGGAACCACAGGGCTGACAGATGTACAGGTGTCGAACTATTACAGTACTGGTGAGAGGGGACTGCAGATACTCCCTGATCTAAGCTACGAAGAACCTTGCATATTTAATCAATGCTTTACAAAGTCAGGTTGTATAACAGTTCCATAAAATGTAAAAAAAAAAAAGTAACATTTAAAAATAAGACTTAAATTGACCATTTGAAGTTTAATGAACATTTTATGTCCAACAACACTTTTGAACTAAATCTTCGCTTTAAATTTTACTCATAAAGTGAATTTA
The DNA here is from genome assembly GCA_037974565.1 of Clupeocharax schoutedeni. Classification (NCBI taxonomy): domain Eukaryota; kingdom Metazoa; phylum Chordata; class Actinopteri; order Characiformes; family Alestidae; genus Clupeocharax; species Clupeocharax schoutedeni. Next base: position 1,953 of record JBBPDH010191619.1, on the reverse strand, counting down.
TATGTGTTAATTACATAATTTGCTCTGCAGGGAATAGAACTAAAGGCTTTGATGCAGGAAAATGAGAAACCTCATAATTCTGCAGTAGATTGCAGAAATTTAACATCATGACAATTAATGATAATTTCTGTGGCTCCCTTTGTTGCACAAGAATAATATAATTTAGGAATACCATTGCTTGATTTATAATGTGGGATTAAGATAACCTGGGCTATTTTTATAACTAGATTTACAGCATTAGATTAATATAATTCAAGGCTATTTCTTTTAATGGCATGGGAACGATACAACCTGAGGCTATTTCTGTAGGTTGTTTTATAATGTGAGACTACGGTATCCTGTGAATATTCTAGGTCTTGATTATTAGTACAGGATTAATATAAATGTATAAAGTTTTATAGCATGGGGTTTATATAATTTGTGGTTATTTCTTAATATATAATTTAATCATTGGGGGCTATTTCTATGGCTTATTTTTTTTAGCAAGATATTACAATAACCTGGTAGTTTTTCCATGGCTTGATTTTTAGCATGGGATTAATATAATCTGGGGCTATTCCTGTACTCTGTTTATAGCATAAGATTAATATAACTTGGAGTTATTTAAATGGCATGATTATTAGCATGGGATTAATATAATTTAGGCTTATTTCTATGATTCATATTATGGATTAACCCAACCTGAAATTATTCTCTTTCATTTTGGTTCTTGAAAGGAACAAAAAACCACTGTTTCAAGGAATTAAAACCATTTTTTTCCTAATAAGCAAATCCTTCACCAATGTAAATATTTTACAATAGTCACTTTTTTTTAAGAAATTTTTTTTTAAGAGAAAATATTAGGTTTATGAATGTATGAACCTTTAAAAAGTATCTGAAAGTATTTATCTGCAAAAAAATGCTTTTTCTAAAGTAAATATATTAACTTTGAATGTCGTAAGAGTAACCAGGATGGTCATTTTGAAGAGAAAATGTTTTTTTTTTTTTTTATAAAGGAAATTAGAAAAGTGTCTGAAAATTTTTTTCTGCTCTTTTATTTTGGCACTTAAAAATACTGTTTAGAATGGGGTCATTTATTCAGTGTTATAGCAGGTGACCTGACATGAAATCTTTACTGGCATGGTAGCACAAAGCCAGCCTCGCAGCGCAAAGCCTGCGATTCCCCTCGGCTGTTTCACGGCCTCTTGTTCTGCCCATTTGCAACTAACTGTTCTTCGAGCAAAATGAGGCCAATCTGGAATTCTGGAAGGTAATTCTCAGTGACTGAGATGTAAACTTTTCAACAGGCACCAGAAATACTGATAAGGCGTTTGAGTGTCGCAAGAAAAAACAGCCCAAATTGAGGCTTGAAATTGAAAGCACATTCAAACATCAAAACACCTCCTGTTTACTGCTGCGTCTGAGCTGTTGCCTTTTTCGAAAAACAATCACAGCCAATTCATCTTTTCTTTTGTCATTGGGGGACTTGAGAGAAGACAAAAAAGCAAAAGCTGCACATACAAAAGCCCCTTTCCTGCACAACCAAGCGACCGACATCAGATTAGCTCGTCTAATTAAAGCAGTTTGCTATCGACAGCCAGCTCTCAGGCCTCTCCCAATCCTCCACAATTACGCTGGAAAAACAGGAAAAATCTGACGTGCCGCTGCGTGACTATGCTGCATGCATATTAAAATACTGTATGCATACAGCACTGCTAACACCAAACTATTCTGCCACCATAGCAGTCTGGGTCCCTTCCTGAACACATGCTCTGCAAATAGGTCCTCTGAGCGTTCTCATCTTGACAATAGCCACATGATAGAGGCAGACAGGAGCATCTCCCAATTTATCATTATAAGGACAAGTGATGCTTGGGATTCTCTGTTTGTGAGAGCCTAGTGTTGTCAAAAGACCCGGTACTTCGGTACCAAGTACGGTACTAAAAAAATAAAATGTTACGGTACCAGGTTTCC
>JBBPDH010191612.1:0-16608 GCA_037974565.1 Clupeocharax schoutedeni | reverse complement strand
TATTTGTATAGATATCCAACTTCATATTGAGATCTGATGTATCTAATGTGTTTCTTTAAAGTGTTCCTTTAATTTTTCTGAGCATTATATATATATCCTATTTTATTCCTTTTTTATACTTCAGGATTCAGTTTGGTTCATGAGGCAAAAAGGGTTTTAATCAGATCTGAAAGGCAGTCTGACATGGAGTTGTCAGGGCATGAATTGAAGGCTGGCCAGACAGTAGAACAGAAAGCTCTTAGGAGAAAATATCCGTTTTCAAGGAGCCTGAGCAGGGACAAAGCGATGATACAGTCTAAATTAGAGTTCTGAAGATTGTTGGTATTTACACACACACACACACATGTATGCTCAACTGTTGATTTATCTACTTGATTCTTGATTTATATTTGCTAACTATGAATTCTGATGACTTTTGATAAAAACTTAGAACAGAAATCTAAATGAAAATTAAAAGACTACATTACATTTTATGATCAACCAAGACAGAATGTCTGCTACAAAGGAAATATAAAAAAGGGCCACAAATATTTTTTTGGAATTTGCATCTTTCAACCTAATACAGCTGAAGGTTTCCAACAATTGCACAAATTCAAACACCATCCAGTTTCCATCTTGTTACAATCAATTTTGCCTATACAACTTGTCTATACCTTCCATGTGTGTCTGGTTCTGTGGGTGTGTGTTTGGGGAAGGTTCAGGTATTTCTCACCCTGCTGAGGAGAGGAGGGAGCCTGGGAAAGGCTGGTGAAGATGCAGTAGTCCAGCAGTGCTGCATGGTTTTCTCAGCACAGGGGGTCCAGTGCTGTGTGCTGGCGCAGAGAATGCTGTGAAGAGCCCTGCCACGCATGAGGAAACCACACGTGGAGCTAACTGCCCTCTCACACAGCCCGAGACCAAGCCCTCGCACAGGGTGAGAGGCCTGTTTCTGTGGACCTAGTACACCTGCTGCAACCCACAGCAGGAAGGGCCGTGGGCCATGGGAGGCTCCAGAGTGATGGTGAGTAGTAGAAGTTCTTCAGATGGGTACCTGCTAAATAGAGATAGTTCAGTGTTTTAAACTTCTGCTGGAGGCCCAACTGCACTGCACAGTTTAATGTGTTTCCTGCACTTTCAGTATCTAATGAAGTCCTTGTTGAGTCAGAGATGTGGGAACAGGAAACACATGAATCTGTGCAGAGCAAGTGGACCTCTAGGACACAACATGTGCTGGAAAACACATTAACGCTTCTTCTGAGGTTGAGGTTAGTTCTGTTGATTCAGTTTTTTCCCCTGAAGCCTGTAAGTGTTAGAGAGAAGGTTTTTTTTCTGCTATGGCCCTTGAGTATGACCCTGAAAGAACAAGCCAAAAACTGTTCTATAGCAGATAATCTCCTGCAATATGACCAAGCTCATGAACATCAAGCTTGAAAGAGTTTAGTGCAAGCCTCCTCTACAAGCCTGGTCCTCGTTTTCCTGCAGAGTCTAGTTCTAACCACCTCCTGCCACATAGAAGTCCTTGAAAGGCTGGATCAGGAACAAAAGGAAGGAGTGTTAGTGGCTACTGTCTTATATCAAAATCAATTTCTTGCTTTCCTTTTAGAATTGATTTTTGGTAATTAAATATTTTATACAATACATTTTATAAAACACAATTAAAAACATATTTATTTGCATGTTTTTTTCGTCTCAGTATCAGGTTATGAGAACAGAGAGGGGATGAAATGAGAGGTTTGTTTGTCACACCCTGCACCTCTTTGCCCCAGAGGGCCTGTGGGTTTGGTAAGAACCCCACACTGAGCCTCATAAAGGAGCTTCACCCCCTCAAGGCTCCTGGACTGAAAGAGCAAATGATAAAGAAATGTAAAAGGACTTTATACTGACACATGGACTCCCACTTTACAGGCTCATATATACAGATACATACATACATACATACAAACATACATACATACATACATACATACATACAGGATGTATTTTTGGCTGAATGAGTAGAACATCTAGTCCTAGAATGATTTGCAGATAAGATTGACTCCAGTTTCTTTTGTACATCTCTTAAATATATACTCCATATAGAGAGATGTACAAAATGAATAAACTATATTGATGTAATTATATATATTTTTCCTGGATATTGCTTTTGTAACTTGTGGCAGTGTGTCTGTGTAAAATGTGCTGGTCAGTATTGTTCTATACACTTGATTTAAAAAAAAAAAAGGTAAAAATTATATATACTATACTATATACTATATACTATACCTTGGAAATTTGACTACAAAACACTTTTACTTTATTTTACTATTGCAAAAATTAAAGTAATAAAGTTAAGAGTAGAGTGTGTCCATGTGTGACTCTGTTTCATCCCATCAGAAACTGAATCAGGAGTGAAGCTGCTAGAAAGGGCTGCACAATATATCGCAAATTTACTGTCATCGCGGTATCAACATGCGCAATATCCATATCACGAAAGACTTAAATTTAAAATATAATTGAAAATATATTTTACAATTTAAAATATATTTAAATTTTTAAATTATTTTTAAATATTTTCAGAATTTTTCAACAATGATCAATGGTTCAAATATTTTATGGGATTTATTCAAATGCTCTGTTTAATTAAATACTAATGTTGGAAATATTGAATTTCATTTTTTTTCTGCATAGACCAGTCAGCGTTTGGGATCTTTATTACCAGCACTTTATTACCGTCTTTCTCTCTCTCTCTCTCTCTCTCTCTCTCTCTCTCTCTCTCTCTCTCTTTCTCTTTCTTCCTTTCTATCTCTCTCTCTCTCACATATGTATACATTTATATTTATGTAAATATATGTGGTGTGTGTGTGAGAGAGAGAGAAAGAGGGAGGGAGACAGAGAGAGGGAAAGAAAGAAAAGCTGAAAAAAGGCTACAGTATAGAAGTTGGCTCCACAGTTTAGTCTGGAATGTAGAAGCCGGTTGAGAACTGCTTTGGTTCTTGAGGTGTAGACTGCAAGTCTCTGGCAGTTGTGCACAATCTAAATGGGATCAGACACAACTGCACTTTTTGAGTGAAGCAAGTTATTTTTAAAATAATTCTCAAAATGAGTCACTAAAAATGCTAAAGTTACTAAAACCAAATGCATTAATGAATTACACCAATGAAGTCATGCTGCTCAGTTTCTATTTTGGCAACTTTCGTTGTTTTTTTCCCAAATACATAAGCATGTTTGGTCAAGTTTTTTTTCTTCATTTGAACATGTTTTAAGAATTTTTAAGTAATGGAAATCAACTTTTAATGCAAAGATTTGCAGCAGTTAGCACCTACTAATTAACAAAGCAATGTTAAATTCCATTTCTACTGAACAAACAAACAAAGACGGGGGAAGCTGTAAGAGGTCTGTCAGATGGCGGTTGTTCAGTAGAGGGAGCTATTTAGTCATCTCCGCTGCAGGACCCCTTCTGGAGGAAACAGAGTTCCCCTAGCTGTGATGAAAAGATCACATCTCTGTTCCCCTGTAGATACTTTTGGAGACTCATAGTAGGAAATACATGCTTTCTATTGCTTACATTTTCATTCAGAGCTTGTTAGAAATAACAAAAGCCAGGACTTTTTGTTTTCCTCTCACATTTTTCGTCCTCACTTAAGCTGCCCACTATGACGTGAATGTGGCATTTTAGTATGTGGCATATGACGTGTGGGTGGGTGTGTGTGGGAGTGTGTGGGAGTGTGTGTGTGTGCACTGCACAGTATTACTGGAGTTAAACACTGTATCTAGTCACTGTCCACTCTATTAGACACATCTATTCTGTTGGTCCACCTTACACATGGTCTGCGCTAACAAGTGATGCAGAGAAACAGAAAGACTACAGTGTGTAAATGTAAGCTATAAAGTGCACCTATAAGCTCAATGGAGCTGACAAAACATACATATTAGGTGACTCATCAGTTTATGTTTGTTCATATGTCAGTATTTTCAATAGAGAATGGTTTGGCCCAGCATTTACTCAGTAATTCAACTTTTAGTTGGGTAAGTAGTTTTTCTGTATTTTCTGTACTACGTCTGCATTCTATCTTGATATTCCTCCTAGATATTCAGTGAGGCAAAAATATGGACAGATTATGGGTCTTCAGAGGATGGGAAACATTGTACATTTTTACCTGAAAAACGTGTGATACTCCAAAACAGAGATTCATTATATCAGAAGAGGGCCTGGAATGTTGCTGATTTGCAACAAAGCAGGAGCACACACAACTAACTGTTTGAAGACTGAGGCCAACTGTTCAACCTAATAAGGTCCTTTAAACACATTGCAGGAAAACCTATTTTGAGAATTGTCAGTAATATCAAGCCAATGTTTTCCTTGCATGACAAGTGAAATGAATAAATTACTATATATGGCAAATTATGTGGACTGATTATGAGCAAACGAGGAACTATTTTTCTTATGTTGTGTGTGTACATATGTTTTTTCAAGTCCTCAGCGGCATCTCAAGACAAAACACACATGTCGTGTTGGTAAGCCACTTACGTTTTCTAAGGGGAAACTTTGTGACATCAGACAGCTCAAGCCAAGAAACCTGCAGATTAGATCAAATGGGAACAGATATTGTCGAGCAACTTGTGGGAAAACTTAGTCACTCTTTTTAACAACAGCTGTATGAATCCACAGATATCAGTGGAAATGCACAACTTGTTGCTTTTGTTGATACTGATGACATTCACTATTATTTAAAATATGGTTTTATTTCCAAATAATTCAAGAGAGCACTACAAATGAGCAATGTTTCGCACACTGATTTGCTGATGTTTTATTCAAATGTTAATTGTTAGACAGAGATGAATAAATCAGACACTGATGGTACAGGGCTGTGTTATATGTCTTTTTTCAACCACAAATGCTTTGCGCTGGTTAGGGGGCACATCACTGAAATAAGGTTGAGAACCACTGGTCTAGAGTGATGTGATGTGTGTCTATCTTCTCGGCTGCATGTCTCTGGTCTTCTTATGATCTCGTGTTTAGATTCCTCACGCGCCAACGGTACTGCCCCTTTTATGAAGGGACTATAATAATTGGTTAAAACAAGGAACGTGTGTCAGCGTAAGCCAATCAGAGATAGAGATTGCATTGGAAACACAAGAGAGGGCAAATAACAGAGAAAAAAACACAGGATTAGTCACTTAGGGGGCATCCACTAGTGCCTCTGTAGTCGACTACTTGACTTTTGTGTTAATATACACATATAAAAACACACACGTACAAATGTGATGTTGACAATGTTTGTGTTTTCCCCAGGCGTGGGCTGTGTCTCTGGGCTCTGCGCTGCTGCTGTGTGCTCTCCACTCTGGGGCTCAGGAGGACTACTCTGGTCATCACTCAGGTCAGGCTCTACAGAACAAAGGCCATTAATGTCTGCAAAACTTCAACATATTATTCATATAATATTTGCAGATGTACTATCTTGCTATCCTCATCCACCCCAATCCGAAATAAATCCAGTCCAATAGTAAAACCGTCTCCTTGTTTGTTTACTCAGGCAATGAGCACACATATGAAGGCTCCATAGTAGACGGACACGATGAACAGTCTGGATACCCGAGGCCTGGTATGATCAATACAACCACTCTAACAAATCCAAAAATCCACATCCAAAAATAAAGCAACTAACTTTTGAATTTAACATATTACATACAATGTGTGATGTGCATAAATTATGGCACTTTTTACATTTTATGTCTTATTTCCAATATGTTTAACTGGACATCGAAACAGGGAACTGAAATTGGCAGAAAAATGGCAAATGTATTTGTTCTTTGTAGAAAATATGTGGCAAATAGAAAATTGTGTTGAACTTTTACTGTATGCATTTAAATATGACTGTATAATTTTTCTGCCAGTTTTAACAAATTAATTGCAATAATTGTCAGTAACGTGTCAACATGTATGACGTACAGGACTTGTTTTGTGTCAAGGAAAGTCCCTCTGTCTAGACATTAGAAGCAGCCCACACTCATTGGTGACTAGTGGTTAAGGGGTTGATCCTGCAATCAGAAGGTTGTGAGTTCAAATCCCTGGACTGCCACTGGCAGTAGTGTATCCCTGAACAAGGTACCATCCCCACCCACTGCTCCCCAGCTGCATTGGTGGCTGCCCACTGCCTCTTTTGGTGAGTGGCTTAAGTGCACAAAAACGAATTTCACACTATGTGCTGTGCTGTGTTGTACAGAGCCACTTTATTTTACTTGTTCATTATACAGGGGATCAACATTCACCAGCTCGGCTTTCTGCCAAATGGTAACTGCTTTTCTGTGTATTTGTTACATGGCTGTTTCTAATGGCATTTTAAGTTATTGTAAGTGATATTTTTGACAGTCTATTAAGCAAAGAAAAAGAAAAATAGGAAAACATAAAACAACCTTGACCATGAGCGGGAGCTGCTGTAACTGGCTGCCTCTTGCTGGGGGCACCAGAGGTGAACCTGTGCCCTCTCTATCTGTGAAGCTCTCAAAGCCAGTTTGTGCTTGTGGAGAAAGTTCATACTGAACATGATGTTATAATGACCTGCAGATTTCTTGTTTCTCCTTCAGTTTGCAGAGTAATCAGTAAGCCACTTCACTGAGAACATTTGAATTGAGTGTTTTTTGACAGAGCAAATCTAATGGCCCTCATCTGTTCATTAATTGACACTGCTGGTCTTTTTTGGAAGCAAAATGAGCCAGCCAGTCAGCCAGTGTCTCACAGTGCCTTTTCGATGCATTTCAAGTGGACTACCCTCCAGAGCCCACACACACCTATGAGGATGAACAGACTGCGTCTGCATATGACCCTTATGGCCCTGCTCCCACAGTGGTCACCATGATCACAGACGATGCCTACCCGTACGAAACCACCTCGGAGACATACGACTACGCCAAAGAGGTGACCACCCTGACCACTGAGGTCCCATATGGAGGGGACGCTTCTCTAGGGGAGGAGGAAGGACCCACTGAGTGCGACTGTGAGCCAGGCGAACCTGGGTTTGCAGGCTTTGCTGGTCCTAAGGTTGGTCATCTACACGTTAATAGCCAAATAAAATGCAATTTGGACAGATCCGATTCAGATTTAGAATAATCAATTCTAAATCAATCAAACCAAGTTTCTCAGCTTGAAACTGGTTGAAACTCTATATGATAAAATTGTTCATTTTTCTATTTCACAGTTTAATGGCTTTTTAAAAATCCTTATTCTCATTACCTGAAATGCAGCCACATACCTGTTTCTTACTAATGCTGAAACTTTATTGTAGTGAATTTGTAAAAATCCATACAGAGAAACAGAGCTTGGTTTCTCAATTTTAAATAGGGATCCAGAGGACTCCAAGGAAAGCAGGGATTCCCAGGCCCTCAAGGGAGGGAGGTAAGAGGCTAAGACAACATAAGCAGCAGTACATTAAACCACCATTTCTAGTATCTCCTAGTAGGTTTGTAATTTTGTCCCAATATTTCCAGGGTTACAAAGGAACCAAAGGTGTTCGAGGCCGAGGAGGAGATACAGGGCCTGTGGTGAGCTGTACTAGCTGCATCAAAACTAATCAAAACACCACCAACAAGAGAACACACTTCTTTTACCTGGCTAGGGTGTTTGCAGGCCTATAAACCTCCTGCCTTCCTTCTCTTTAGGGTGACCCAGGGCTTGATGGAGAGGATGGCGCATCTGGCTTTTCTGGTGCAATAGTGAGTGAGGAATAAAGGTGTCGGCACTTAATATATGTCATACAGTGTCTCTAATTTGCACTGTAATTTATTTTATATTTTAGGGCTTGCCTGGGCTTCCCGGAGACCCTGGTGAGAGGGGACAGCTTGGATTAAAGGTAATGAGTCCTTTTTAAACTGCAGTTATAAAATAACTCCTTTAGTCTATATCATAAATAGCAAGCAATCTAGAAATAGGTAAACATTATGGACTAATGTATCAATTGGCATTTTTTATTATTATTTTTTTATATATATATATATTGGTCTGAAAGCTTAAACACAAATAAAATGATCAGCTTATCATCACTGCTGGAATGAAACTTCACATAACCACAGTGATAAAATTTCAGAAAAAAAGGAAAACAATTCTAAACCTATAATGTAAATTCGCGTAAAGGATGTCAACGCAAGTCATTGCGGACCATTTCTATTTGTCATGAAAGTCTGGCGCAGTGAAAAGGTTAGCTGGAGCTTTCATGTTTAAAACTAAATGACAGAGGTGTCTGTTGGTTCCCTGAGATGGTCTCTTGGCCACTGAGCCTGGGATGAGTCTTTAGCCACAAAGAAAGTCCCTCTTAGTTTCTTTTTGGCTGGTAGAAACTTCTAAATAAGAGGGAAAATAATATGTAGAAAAACAAAAAATTGAAGTGGCACTGTCTCATTTCACTCGCACATACATTTACACCATTATGCCAGTTGCTAAATTAATCTGAAATAGAAGATTGTTTGACACTTTCTGCCATTGCATTGTATGTATTTTCACAGTTCTATGGTTGCTATTGTTCTAATGTGTGGAGAACTCATCTGTGGACTGGTGCTATTTGCAATGGAAATGTACATGTTTATAATTCCTGTGCTATAATGGATTATTTCTCATTATGTCATTTCAAGACTGTGTGTGTCTTATAGGGTGAAGTTGGTCTGGTGGGCCCCCTGGGGGGTGTTGGGCTCCCAGGAAAAATAGTAAGTAAACTGATTTACTCTCTGTGAAACCCAATGGGTATTTATTCAGATTTGGATTGTTCAGTTTCCTGACAGTGTCTCACCAGTATTATCAAGCAATGGGTTGTTATTGAGTTGAGTACAGTAATATTCTGTATTATATCATAAAGCATTCTACTATAAAAAAAAACACTATGGTCTACAGTAAACAAGTCCTTGTGACTCAAAATAGCCACAGATGTCCAACTGATTATTGTAAAGAGAAGGAAGTTATAATGATTTGCCCACAGCACCCATGTAGTAACTTCATGGGAGAAAAAGAAAAAGGAAAATGATGTCTGCTAATACATAATGAAATGTTTCTTTTTCAAATAGGTGTGTAGTACTTTTAAAATTGTTTAGAAAAAGAGATTAAGCTCCCACTTATTCCTTAAGCTTAATACATTGTTTTTCTTACAGGGCTCAGTTGGTCCAATTGGCCCTCCAGGAACTGCAGGTCATAAAGGTATTAAGGTAAACCGGTCCCACATTTAAGTACATTATAAGGCTTTGCTACTCAGAATGAAAACAACTTTACAATGAAAATATTTCCCAGGCTTTGAAATTCTTCTTTTGATTTTCAGTGTAAAAAAAAGCTGATTACATTGTTTATAAATTCTCCTAATTGTTACGTTTAATAACTCCCATAGGGATCTCTAGGAAGTGAAGGGAAACAAGGACCCGAGGGGCGACACGGGCCAAAGGTGGGTAGAAGCTACTGCTTTTTTACTCCAATATTGGCCATCATTTCACAGATGATTGATTGCTGATATAGACTTCCCCTGCATCCTCTATTTCAAGATTGAATTCATCCATGCAGCGGAAAAACAACATCTGTCTCCTTTTATTTACAGGGTCAGACTGGAGCACCTGGCTTCTCTGGAGACGTTGGAGAACAGGGCTACATAGTAAGATAATCACTGATATGGTCATCTTAGACAGGTCTATGTCTTGGTTCTGATATGAAACATCAGGTCAAATCAGATTACCTCACTTTTATCATCACAGCATGTGTCACTGATACACAGGCACAATATATGTGAGTGAAATGCTTGTGTACAAAGCTTCACAGAGCAGCAATAGTATGAAAACATACAAACAACATATATTAGGGTGAAGAAATGTAACAAATAAATATGTGACCCGAAGTCAGCGTTACATTTGTTTACATACATTATGTAAATAAATAGAATGTTTATACTATGTTGAAAGACATCAAAAATTTTGATGTTTCGTTTTTATATGAAAAGCCTTTACTTAAATGGCTATTTAAGTTGAGTTGCAGCTCTCAAATCGTTCAAAAATATTAATTTTCTGAAAAGTATTTAATAAATATTTTGAAATAATTGAAGCTTCAGTCTGATAGTATCTAAATGCCTGTAGTATAATGTTGTTGTTGAATACTGGGTGAATCTCTTTGGATGCTATGGACTGTTAAATATATAAAAAAAAACTGACAAAAACTTTAAATGCATTTTTCTCGGTTTTTCAGTTGGAAAATGGTGCTGTTCTACCATCATTCCAATGACTGTAACTTGCCAACCGTTTACAGCTTTGACCAAGATATCATTTTAAAGCTTATTTTCTCATCTTTTTAATGATCCCAAAACCTCAGTTTTGAAATGTGTGTCACTGTGACTCGTTTTGCCAGATCAGGTCAGATATGGACAAATATATACAATATCATTTGTAAATCTGTCAAGGATATGTTGTGCATGTGTGCAGAATACATACAGTGTAAGCTTTTCATAATGATGTGTATTTTGCAGGGCTATCCTGGAATACCTGGAAACAGGGGAGTGCCTGGGCCAAAGGTACTTATAATATCATTTTTGAAAGTGTTGACTCTGTCAAGAGTGCCTTGTAAATTAAAATCGGTATCACTATTAGTATCATTATCATTACTTTGATTGGAATTTGTCATGTTTTACCAATAGCAATACTACCTCATTTGTAGTGAGAATCAATAGTCTACTAAGTCTTTATTGGGCACTATCTGGGTATATGAATTAAACCTAAGCATTTCAGTAGAAATAACATTTTCCTATTCTTTATTTATTCCTGTTTAGGGTGTTAAAGGTCTTAGTGGTTTGCCAGGAAGTGATGGGGAGCCTGGTGAAGATGTAAGTTACAGCCAGACGCTGGTGGAATTTCGAAACTTAGTTTTTAGGCATTTTTGAATTTTTTTTTTTTTGTACAAACATCCTCCCCCATCCTTTCCAGGGCCCTTCAGGAGTTCCAGGAGTAGGTGGGCCACCTGGGTCATTTGGACCAAAGGTGAGATTAATACAAATGAATATGAATATAATGATTAGCCTCTTTGAGAAATGCATCACTTGTTATGCGGTGAATTCTGAAAAGTTTTATTACTTCACCTCTCTTTCCTAAGGGGTTGAAAGGAGATCATGGAGAGAGGGGACGTCCCGGACGACCGGGAGCGAGGGTAAGTCATTGTTTTAACCTGTAGTACAACACAACAAAATCTGCCAGGTAAACTAATTAAAAGGACTAGTTTCATATTTTTCTGATTTGAAATTGCAGAAAAAACTCCCTGGCTCTCTGTGTTTCTCTTGAGAATTCTGTCTCTCGGTACTCTCCCGTCCACATAAAAGGGAATTCACAGCATGTGATTGAAAGTGAAACTGCAGGCAGTGTATATTTTTATAGCTCAAACTTCCCTTTCAGAAGTTTAGCATGTGGGGTCTGTGTAAGGGGTGTGTGTGTGAGTGTCGATGGGGGTGTGTGTGAGGGGCGGGGCCTGTGTACAGTTAATCACCTTTGTCCCACAAATCAGCCACTTCAAAACCCGTCTTTCCAGTACATTAGGGTTTCTTGTAAGCCATTCCCTTGAGTATGAGTTCTGGGATAAATAGGAAAATGAATTAAAGTCCATTGTTTAGTCATTTCACTTATTACTTTTTTATGGGATTAACATGCTGTACCCTTTACAAGAAGTCTGGCACACTACTGTTTAACACTTATATTTGTTGTACATATTTTTTTACTGTGGTTCATTCCAGGGACCACTAGGGGAGTCCGGAGATTCTGGAATCCCAGGAAAGCCAGGTCCGAAAGGTCTGCAAGGCCAGCCTGTAAGGATCACACCAGACATTTTCTAAGTAACTGACCAGTAAATTCTATTATGTAGTCTACCATAGTCTGACCCCTGAGACCTATGTATGGCATGGCAGTTTTTGCCTTTAACAATTCTTTTGGCTTCCTTGCTTATGGAGAGTGTCTGCTTTGTAGGGTGCCAAAGGGGAAACCGGACCAGATGGCATTAAGGTAACATTTTGATTGGATTTACTTTTAGAATACAAATGTGCACAATCATTGTTTGTAAGCATTACACCATTAGGTGAAATTCCCAGACACTGATGAAGAACTGATCATGTTTGTGCGAACAACAGTCACATGGCAGTACTCATGTTTTTTATTCTCTGTTCAGGGAGAAGTGGGCAGAAAAGGTTCCAAAGGGGGTAAAGGGGAAAAGGTAGGAGGCTGGCAGTTGCGTTCGTGTCTGCTGAGATTTGCATCATAGTTTCTCTTCCCGTTTCTATTACACATGTGGAAACTATTTTAACCTTTACTACTTTCGACATAGGGAAGTTCAGGCTCTCGAGGCGACAAAGGGCAGGTTTGTTATTTAATCACTCTGTATTTTTGTTGGCTCACTCTGTCTACTGTAATACAAACTACCGAGAAGCCTAAACATCTAATATGTCATTTGCTTGTCATGGTGTCTTTTACGTGTGCAGCAAGGAGAGAAAGGCTACCTCGGCCCTGTTGGTCCTATTGGACGTGTGGGGCCTCCTGGTATACCAGGCCCCAGAGGTGACCTTGGTCCTGTTGGAGACCAAGGTGTGAAAGGACAGAGTGGGTCAAAGGGAGAGTCAGGTGAACATGTGCGTATCACAGAGCTCACACACACATCCCTGCTCTCTGAGCTCTGATGCAAGGTCAACATTTCAAGCATTTTTCAAATTCAAATTTAAATAAAGTAGTATCAGTTATTTTTGATAATGATCCATAATGGCCATGAAACCGATAAGTATAATTTGTTTCTCTTTCCATTTGGTATGCATGAGCATTTGGGCGTAATACACAACACCAGGCCTCACAGTAGCGAGTGTCACAGTGGGTTGAAATAGAAAAAATGCCACATGTAGCATAATGTAATCTTGCTAATCTGTAGTTTATCATTAAGTTTCACACATAAATTTTTAAGATAAGAAGAGATCAACCTTAGGTGAGAATTTTGTGTTGTTACAACAGTAAAGAACAAAGGAACAAAGGAACAAATTCAGAAGTAGCATAGTATGGTACAAAAAACTTTACAAAGTAGTAAATAAATATTATACAAATATAAATATGAAACTGTATAAATATGTGTGTGTGTGTGTGTGTGTATTTTACACAATTTTTATGCTGACAATGTAGAGCAGATAAAAATTCTATAGATTTTTTGATAACTCGGGTGACTGTAAAGCTTAGTCGTTTACTCTTGGACAAATGAAAACTGGCCCTGATTCTGAATGTGTAACCTCAAATTGCTCATGGTTTTAAATAATGAGAAAAATAATACATTTATCCAGCAATTTATCAATTTGCCCTAAAACCTATAATCTTTTATTCTAATAACTGATGTAGAAAGTTGCCTTTGTTGCACAGTTCCCTGTCAGATGTTAACTTAGCATGTTAAGCATTAGCATGTTTTAACACAAGAAGCCAAATCCCCATCTTTTCAAATGGCTGTGGACACAATAACAATGTATAGTTCAAGGCATTTGATGGAGGATGCCAACTTCTTAAATCTGCTTTAACACAATTTCCATACTACAAAAATAATATTCAAACACAACACAAATGAATGATTAATAGGTGGAGAGTTCTGTGAATCATTTGTCAAGACTTTTGCAGGGTCCTGGGCTGACAGATGAACAGGTTCTGCAGCTGTGTCGAGGTGTGGTGACCGCACAAATATCCCAGTATGCTGCTTCTATTCGGGCTAAATGTGCACAGGGCTGTCCTGTCAATAACAACACACTGATTGGACCGCCTGGAATGCAAGGACCCTCTGGATCTCCGGGCAAACCTGTGAGTCCCTAAACACATGTAATATGACCATTAAGAGGGACACGTTAGTTTTAGAAGTCATTAGGTAAAACAAAATACACCGTATGGACAAAAGTATTGGGACATACATGTTTTTAAGGGTTTGGGCAAGGCCCCTCACACACCAGTGAATGGCAATCTTAATACTTCAGTACACCCAGATATTTTGGATCAAAACCATTATATAACTTTGTGGACACTGTTTGGGGAGGAACCTTTTCTATTTCAGCATGACTGTACCCCAGTGCACAAAGCAAACTCCATAAAGACATGATTGGATGTTCAGTTCAGTGTGGAAGAACTTGAATGGTCCGCACAGAGCCCTGACCTCAACCCCATCCAACACCTTTGGGTTGAAATGGAACAAAAATTGTAAGTCAGGACTTCTCGTCCAATATCGGCGTCTGAGCTCATTCTCTACAGAATAAATGGGCACAAATTCACACAGAAACACTCAAAAATCTTGTGGAAAGTGTTAAAGCTAGATATGGTGGGGCTACTCAACATTAAAGTCTCGGCAGTGTCCTTCATGGTCTTCAAGTGTCGCCTGAAGACCCACCTTTTCAAAGAGCACTTCTGCGACTAACTAGGTCTCTTTCCTACTGTTTACTTATTTCTCATTTTAAAAAAATAAATAAATACATTTTTCCTTGACTTACATTCTTCTCTAGGGCTTATGGGTTGTTGGGTAGTTGGCTAGTTATTATTTGGACAGATGTATAGATGCTCTGACTGCAGTATCTTGGTTAAATAGTTGACTAAGTTTTATGCTGTTTTTCAGGTAAGAAACAGTCGTGGAATTCTTAAGTACTGATGTACTAAACTAAATGCCGTAAATGTAAATGTAATTGAATACAGTGTCCCTGTTGGTGTAATGGTCAGATGTCCCAGTACTTTTGTCCACAAAGTGTATGTAACTATTTGCATTTTGCCTGTAGTTTTTGAAAAAAATATTGGTCTGATATCACTGATCAATATTAAGAGTTCTCTTTTCCTTCCTAAGGGCAAAGCTGGAAAAGCCGGTTCTAAAGGAGCCAGAGGGCCTCAGGGTGTAAGAGGTGTAGAAGGACAGAAAGGAGGGGAGGGAAACAGAGGTACAGTGTGTCTTCCTGAATCTGTACCTTAAGAAAAATAAATAAAAGCATAAATCTTGAAAATATATTTTCCCACAAAGGCGCAAAAGGTCAGAAAGGACAAGGAGGCAATCCTGGTCAAGGACTCCCAGGCCCTGATGGTCATCAAGGCCTCAGAGGTATTACACATCTAAGAGCCGAGTGCAGGTTTGACAAAATGGCATATTTTAAACTGACCGAACTTTGCTTTCCCCCATTTAGGGTTACCAGGCCATCCAGCAGTGGCAAGAAATGGACTTGAAGGACCCCCTGGCCCTCGAGGGTTCCCAGGTCCTGTGGGTCAGCCGGGTATTACTGGAAACACAGGTGTGCCAGGAGTGTGTGAGGCGCGGGACTGTAGCATTCATGCTCCTGTTGTACGAAAAGAGCAGGGCCTGGTAAAGGGTCCTTTGAGTCCCAAAATCTAAGCACAGAGGGGATGCTGTGTTTTGAATGAAGGCTATTACATTGATCTGCTCAACTGTCCTCTTGTGGAGAGAAGAAGAAGAAATACCTGAGCAAAACCTTCATGAGAACTCTGTCAGTCTCATTTTGGCCGTCTGATTCTGCATTTCTAAGCATTCTCCAAAGAAAACACAAAAAGCATGGTTGAATATAACTATGACTAAAACAATAAACCTTTTTGAGTGTCCAAACTCATAAAAGTAAACATGTCTTGTGCCTCTTTAGGTGAGGGACCATGTCTGGATTTGTTTTCAGTATCCAAAAAGCTTTGGGCTCGTTACAAATAAAGGAGGCATGTAAATAATATTGTAAAGCATTTTATGTACATGTTCTGTGTTCCTAAGTATCATTGTTTAAGATAAACCTATGACTTTTTCAAAACCGAGCCCTGACTTCTTTGGTAACTATGCACATGAGTGTGGGAGATAACACACATCTACCACGAACACATCTTCCAAACCACAGAAAATGACATACAAGAGTTAACATTTCATTATTCTTCTGCTTTAATAGTTATTTGATTTTAAACATTCCCACAATGAATCATCTTTATACATGTACAGTATATATAAAGATAGAACATTGTAGAGCATCATGCATTCCAAGTTTTGTACTGGGAATAAGGTCATCTGCCATTTTAATATTGAAGCATTATGTAAGAAAAAACAAAAAGGGGTGTCCTGTCCATTACATAGGAATGTATAGAATGCTTTAACCATTTTTAATTTGAAGACTTCACATCCATTTGTAATAAACATTAGGGCTGTACACCAAACCACGATTCATTTGGGGGGGTGGGGTTACTTCTTTGTAGTGATAGACACAACAGTTCTTTTAGATGTACGGTATCTCACTAAAAAGATTTGTTCAAAAGATTCGTTCACCGAATCACCGAATCATTCCGTACTTGTCGAATGGAGCAACTCCGACTCCCTGAACTGATTCACGGCTGAACAGTTCAGGCTTTAGTTCAGTTTACGGCTTCCAGGACCGGGAAACGAGAGTGTTGTGGCTTTGTCGCTTTGACAAACAAGTTTGTAAAAATAAACGGGTTTATGAATCATGTTTTAAGTGTCCTGTACTATGGTAGCTGTGCTTTTTAACTGGTCTAATCAGCAAATTGAGCTCAGTGAGTGATCCGGTCATGAACGTATAGCCTCACTCTTCTCATTACTGCCATGAAAAGAAATGATTAAAAAAATGCCATGATTAAAAAAATAAATTATCTATGCCGAATTCTAATATA
>JBBPDH010191389.1:0-16663 GCA_037974565.1 Clupeocharax schoutedeni | reverse complement strand
TTCGTTTATTTTAAATAAACAGCAGTGTATTAAACAGTAAACACACACTCTTGCTTATATTTTCATGTATGTGTAAGGCAGCAGAAGTGTTACGCCAGTAGGTGTCACTATTGCACCACACTACGACCCAGGTTTATGATTCACTTGCGGTTTTCGGTCCCTCTGTGATTCCGTATTACTTCAATCACATCTTCTCCGTCGTACCGTGTATTCTCCGAAAGACATCGTGAACCGAACCGTGACCCATGTACCACGACGATTTGGTACGAATACATGTACCGTTACAGCCCTAGTAGCCATGCATGTGAAGACACTGAAAATAAAATAAATAATGTCCAGAATGTCTAAAGCCAAATAATTTTTCTCAAAATACTTTACATTTGAATAAGCCATTTTTTATGTACTATAGAATATTGAAATCTATATTGTTTTGTATAATCACTGGTAAGTTTTTGCTCTAAAAATATTGACATAATTATATCAGAAACATGTAATGACACGAAGATACTAACAGTTACAGATAATGGTTACATGACACAGTTACCTTAATGAAGGTAATGAATGTCAGTGTTATAGTGGGTTATGGATTAATATAAGTGCAGCAAATGGTGTTCAAGTGTGTGCCCTGCTGTGGGCTGGGGCCCCATCTGAGGTGAGTCTCTACCTCGTGCCAGGTTGGCCCCGGGATAGGCTCCGGCTACTCGTGACCCTAGTAAGGATTAAGCGTTTACAGGAAATGAATGAATGCTCTATTGAACAGAAGAGAGATTCAGAAAATGTCTTTAAATCCCTTATATCACCATATGATATGCAGATATAAGGACGCTCCAGGCTAACCTCTAGCCCTATTAAGGCTATACTGGTGATTGTGGGCTATGGAAGCATGAAACCAGCCATAATGGATGAATACCAGTGAAGGAAGCAGAGAGTAGCGAAGTGCTAATGAGGATCAGAGAGCCGAGGGCCATGTAATGCCTTGTACCGTCTGTACTTGGTAAATGTCATCACAGAACATTTTAGTTTCCGTCTGTTGACTTTCATTCTCTGACATTAAACGCAGTTAATAGAGTTTGGCAATTCAGTCAGATTTGGTTAAAATGCCTTTTAATGTGTGAGTCAAGTGCAGACAGTGTTGTGTTTCCCATTCACCTGTTAAACTATGGTATTTTGAAATATGGTTCTTTATAAAGGATATTTATGACCACAGAGAAGAGCTGTTAATTATTTATCATTGATGTTGAAATCATTTAGATTATTTAGAACATTCCACCTCAAAATCTTAGACAAACTTTGTCTTTTATACTGAGAAGCTTTTATCATTAGGATCAATAAACTGACAAAATCACTGGCATTATTTGTTCACTGATGGCTGGACAAGGAGGGCTAAGATGTCAATAACAACTAATAATAATAACACCTATCAAGGGTTAATATGCTTTATTATTACTTCTGGGAACTACAGCAATAAAACAATGAAATCAGCAGTAAAGCTAACTAACAGCATTCACGCTAGTCCTAACACAACAATCTCTATCATTTCACAGCCAGTGTCTGATGCCTTTATCACTTCATAATTTACTGGTCAAGTATTTGTTTTATTAATAAATTGATATCAATAAATTAGAGGTGGGCATAGATTCGTTTTTAACGCCATTAACGCTGTTTGTAATCTTGCCGTTAACGATGTTAACGCGCGCGAGATTCTCTCTCCACTCCACCCCTGTGGTTCATGCAGGTTTAAAATGTGCGTGAACCGGACAAGCCACTGAAATATCAAGGTGAAATTCATCATAGCTTGCGTAGTATAGACCCAGCTCCCTCTGTTGGGGGGGGTTGGGGGGGTCCTTAACTGCGATATTTTTTAGTTTTATCGTGCGGTAAGAATCTTGCGCTGTTAACGCCGTTAACGGCCCAGCACTACAATAAATACATCTTTATAACAAACTAAAACCTGATCATTATACTGTAGGACTGCGTAAAACAAGTACAAAGTATCTAATCTAAATGTCTGTTCCAAGCAGTTGTAAGTTTCAAAGGTCAGTGTTATAAGCTCGAAATGTGTGTGTACAGCTCGATCCGTGTCTGAGCACATTTGACTCCCCAGGGTTCAGATGGGCTCTGGCACAGTCTGCATCTAATGTGATCATAAACTGTGTCCGAGCACAGACATCGAATGCAACTGTCCCATTAAACAAACATGGTGGCAAACATGGATACTATGGTCTGTGGTAAAAAGACTTTGGTTTAGAGCAGAGGTTTAATATTTGCTGGACGTAAGAGAATAGAGGAGCACACAAGAGCACACAAGGACTCTGAGACATCTGGTAAAATGATGGTCTGTCTTTATGCTTGTAGATCTGAAAGAACCACTGAACAGCTCACTGGACAAAAAGGAAAAAGCAGTGAGTGATGTGATGACTTGGCGCGCTTGTGTCACAAGCATTAAGCTCAATGTGAGTGCAGTCCAGCGGGGGAGTGGGGAGGAGGCACAGTTACGCTTGGACGCCATACAAAATAACTGGGCCTTGAACAGTCAACATAAATACATGATTCTGCATTAAAACACAGCTATAGAATCAAATAAAAAAAATCACAGTCATATTCGTATGCATGCTCAGTATTTTAGCATTGCTTTGAACAGCTAATCAGCCTTGCCTTATCTGCTGACCTAAGACTGCAGGGGGGAAAAGACATCACAGGCTAAAAAATGAGCCCAAATGAAGATCAAATCCAGGGTGTGTACATCACAGTGCATTTGAACACAAAATCACAGACAGGCTGTGTGAATCTATTGCTTAAGCTACTATATATACACTGGAAATATGATAAGAAATTAGTTGGGGGCCATCGTGCCAATTAGTGTTTTTCTCAGAAGTTTCTTCTCATATTTTCAGTGTGATGTTGAGGTAATTAACTTCAAAGAAATTATGACATTTTCCATAATTATGGAGCTGATGTCTTGCTCATCCTGTGTTTTTTAAGGCTGTAAATATGTGGTCTGTTCCTCTTAGCTGTGGTAACAAGAGCATCACTGTGGTCAGCTACTGATTTTGAATCATTAGTAGCTGACCTCAGTGATGCTCTTTTTGCTGAATACAGTCTAATTATGAAAGCAGTGTTCCAGCATCTAGTGTAATTTGACAGTTTGCTGCCACCACAGCATTACTGAGGTCAGCTATTGATTTTGAATGGTTAGTTCTGGATCATCACTCTAATGCTGTGGAGCAGCAAAGCAGGGTGGTAAAACTCTTTTCGCTTGTTCTGGTTCACAGAAAAAAAACTTCACTTTGATAAGCTAGAGTTTCTCTACAGTCTAGCTAGTGAGCTAGTTAGGTGTTTGCACATGTATATAGGTATCTCCATGATCTCCACCCTTTGACCCCTCAGCCACTTATTTGTATGTGTCTAGAGGTACATCGTATAGCAGACTCTGCCACAGTCTTCTATGCCCATGAATCTGACTGGAATCAAAATTTGTAATCATTTGTTTCAGCAGTATATTGTATGTCACACTGCCTTCACTCCTATTGGTATTTGCCATGTCATATTGCTCTATATTTGCATAAAACAGACCCTGTCCTATTTTTCCCCTGGCTAGTTGGAAACAGCCACTTGCTGCCAACTCTCATTGAACATTAAAGTAGTTCCACTTTTCCACAGCTCACTG
Source organism: Clupeocharax schoutedeni (assembly GCA_037974565.1). Lineage (NCBI taxonomy): Eukaryota > Metazoa > Chordata > Actinopteri > Characiformes > Alestidae > Clupeocharax > Clupeocharax schoutedeni. Next base: position 12,996 of record JBBPDH010191389.1, on the reverse strand, counting down.
CTGGCAGGTGTTATACTCTAATTGTTATGCTTCCTAGTGCACTGCAATCATTAGAGGAAAAGCTTGCTTGCATGGTTTTACCAGTTTCCTGACATGAATCATACTGAAAATGCATTGAGGATCTTTAAATTGAGTCTTTTAGACGGACCTTCATAACCTTGGGGAGCTGAAGATAATTTGCCAAGCGGTATTAGTCAGAAGTGAATCATGGTGCCACAAAAGGTTTATCTGAGAAAATCTAATGTTTTCAAGCTGTAATTGGCAACAATGACTTTGTGACAAAGTAATTGTTATTTAATGAATAATTTATATGGATTGTATTATGGATATGCCTTTTTTGAAAATATATTCATTAGTCAGGCAATATGTATGTACATTTGGAGTAGATAAATACACGTCAAGCATATAAAATATACTTATGTAACATCAGGAATATCAGGTCATGCTACCCAACTCCTGGTTCCTCCCCTTGTGGCTCTTCCAGGTGGCATGGTAAGACCCTTACACCTGGATCAGCAGCTCGGCTGGTCTTTAACCATGCATGACACCTCAGTGCTCGTTGACCGACACTGACTACCCGTGGCTACCTGAATTAAGTTCAGTCACTAACAGTGTTATATCTGGGTCGGCACACAGCTACCTTAATCCTACATTTACATTTTTGGCATTTAGCAGAAGCTTGTATCCAAAGCAACCTTCATTCCCTAACTACAGGGAACAGTCTCCCTGGAGCAACTTGGGGTTAAGGGTCTTGCTCAGGAACCCAGTGGTGGTGTGCTATTGGTAGGATTCAAACCCATGACCTCTTGGTCCAGAGGTAAGTATCTTTAGGCCACCACTACCCCTTCACTCCTCCATAATCCTACCATTCAGGCTTATGTTCCTACTCGCTCCATCCACTCCTCCATAGAACATGTTCTGGTTCTGCCATCCCTACACACAAGGCAAACCAAATCCAGACTCTTCTCTTTTGTGGTTCTCCACTGGTGGGAGGAGATGACTGTTATGTTCACTCCCTAAGTGTGTACAAATGCATTATGTTAAGAGAGGCTCTGAATGAATCCCTAGAAGTCACAGCGATTGTTAGCAATAGCAATAGTGGTTCATATTCATTCATTTTCCTTTGCAGCTCGCAGACAGATATGGAGCAATTCTATTAAAGAGGGGATCCCGGGATTCTAGTTTAGACTCAGAGGTAGCAATGAAAACCCTAATTGGCATCAGGAAATGATATCTGTTTTATGTTACAATTACAAAAAAAAGCATAAAACTGCATATTTCATTGTATATTGTCATACACATACACAAAAATCCAAGCAAAAAGTAGAAATATGAAATTTGACTTAATTTACACTACATCAGGTTGAATGTACTGCGTGTATAAACAAGATACAACATATCTTACATGTCATTTTGGGTTAACTGTGTCACGGTTCGGTCAGTGGCCAGTAGTGGTCACTGCTTTTCTGTTGTTTTTCGGTTCTGTTTCTGTTCGTGTTTTGGGACTTTTATTTTTACCTTCTGTTCATGTATCACGTGTCTTGGGTTATCACCTGTGTTGTGTTCAGGCACTGATTTGGTATTTAAGTTCTGTTTGGTGTGACACACACCATCTGTCCATCACCTCACTCTCCTCTAGTTTGTTGATCCTGTTCATGTTTGAAAGCGGCCCTTGGACCAGGTTTCAGTTCTGTTTTCCGTTTTGTTTAATAAAGTTGATTCCGCATGGATCCCTGGTCTCTGTTCTGGTCCGTGCCCCGAGGTAGCTCACGACAGTGGGGGTTAGTCAACTGGCTGCTTAGAAATACTGAATATTTCTTTAAAAATACATTATGCAGTGCATGCAGGTAGTCTTTAAGTTAAGTGTTCCCAAATAAATGTTGCCATATGACAGGATGTAGACTTTAGCAAACAATTAAAAGTAGGAGGACATCATGTTTTTCAACAAAAGCCATCTTTAACACTTCAAAAGACATTTTTACAAGAAACTATGCTATAAATCAATCAACACTTAATTGACATATCTTATATTTATGATATGTTTAACAAAGATCAGTGTGACTTTCATCATTTGCAGCAACAATTAACATCATTTGACATCTTCTGACATTTATGCTGACTTTGATTATTGTCTTGGCAGATACACTTCGACAAACATGCCATTATTAATCTGCCTCATTAGACTCTGCATTAAGCTCTGCATCCATTTATTTTCTAGAATAAGCCCTTGCACCACTTGTCAGGTACGAATTAATAGATAAATATATTTTACAATGTCATTCTATTGCGCCTGTGCAAAATTGGCTGTAATACTACTGCTATTGCCAACACACCACAAAACAACAAGATTCTGTGGTTTATAGCTGCTCCAATTCACCTGGGCCATGCTGACGTCCATGATTACGGCAGCCCTGAGCCCGGTCGAGTGTGTGCTGTTTTCTCTCAATAGGCACTTTACATGAAGACAGATGGTCCACAGAGGGATTGATGGATCTTAAAACTGGGACCTGTACAAAAGTACTTGAGCAACTTCTACACAAGTCCAGGAATAAGGGCACAAGTAGGGACAATAAAGGCATGAGGAGGGATTATAAGGGAATGAGAAGATACAATAAAGGTTGTGAAAGAGAAAAACAGAAACCACAGTTTTTGCCATAAACTACTGTACAGAGGTCTTACACCAGGAGTTCCCTGTACCAGTTTTGTACATTTGTATGCTTTGCCTACTCTGATTAAGCTCATTCGTGAAAAAGTAAAGAGGGCCATGTCATCACACGTGAACACACCACAGCACAGCACAGCACACAGTGTGAATAATGTGAAGTGAACAGCCAGCAATGCAGGACCCGGGAAGCAGTGTGTGGAGACAGTACCTTGCTCAGTCCTGAGATTCAAACCCACTTCCTAGTTATTGCAGGGGCAACTCTCTAATCACTAGGCCACTAGCTTCCCAAAATATATTCGAGTTGTATTTGAACCTTGCCCCTTTCAAGGTGTTGTTTTACCAATTGCTCAGGTGTATAGAGTACGGAAAACACAAGTGTACTTCGGGTCCCTTGGAATTTGATTGGGAACCTTGTCTTGCACTCTTCAGCCTTTCAATGGGTGTTTCTTTAAAGAGCCTGTCTTGTAAATGAGATATATAGAGAATCATACATACAGTGTCATACATGTTTCCTCGAACAGCACATCCAGAATAGCCAATAATAAGTTTAAAGACCAAAATTTGTCTAGGCAACTTGTTTCACTTATTTAGAATTAACACAAATAGACATTAATACAAAATACATGTTATTGATAAGAGCTGCCTGAAGGTTCCTCTTTGTCTGGACAACCCCCAACATCTGTATTGATTCGTTCACCACTACCACTTGATTTATATTTTTTTACTTCATGACTACCTAAAGCAGTTATCAGGTACAAATGGTCATCACGCTGACAAAATGACATTAGAATGTTAAATGGAATGCTAATCTGTCTTTCTCAGGCCATGAATGCTTACTGTCCATAGTAGTAGTGTCATGTCTGGGCCTTTTGGGTTTTTTTTTCTTTTTTTTTTCCTTTAAGTAAGATTTGGTGTGCTTTTGGGTGTCTGTGTCTTTAAATCTTTTGTACTCGGGCAGAACCATGGACAGCTGAGCGGGTCTTCAGTGGGTCTAGGCCAGATAAAAAATGGCCTCCAGGTGTGTTTGGGGTGGCCGGCATGGGGAAGACTCGCGTTCTGAAGACCAAACGTTTGGGACTTTAAAGGTGGACTTATGGCTTGCTGCAGGGACTAATATTGGCGGACCTGATGAGAGTGGACTATGGCAATGTGGTCCAAGTCCAGAGGGGAAACCATATCGACTGTGGGAGCAGCAACCACAGGGATTTCTTCATATTCATTTTGTCTCGGCTTCTCTGTGTTGCAGGTACCCGATTGTGGCTGGTGGAGGAAGCACCAAGGCTGATCGAGCAGCACAGAGAGCAGTGTGGCGTGAAACCAGGCTGGACGGGCTACAGCTGCGGACCAGAGTGGAGAACCAAAGCCACTCAGATCCCTGCGATCCCCAGCCAGCATAAAGGGAAGTTATTGGGAGTGCGTGTGTACGTATCCAGTGGCTCAGGGGGGAACCTAGTGCCTGAACGTGTTGGCTTTTTGTCCGGCAGGGTCCGCGGAGTGTGGAGGCCGAAAAGGAAGGATGCCATTTTGTGGGGATCATGACCGGGCACCGCCGTGGAGGAGCACTGGGCTGGGAGGCAGAGGAAGCCCCAGGATCAAGCCTGGATCAAGGACGGACGCAGGTGCTGCCAGAGGGGTTAAGTTTGTTAATTCTTGTTTATCCTCATTTATTCCAGTTAAGTTGGCCTTAAACTACTTGCCCAAAATAAATAGCTGTTGGGGTCTCTTACCCCGGGCCATCACAGTTGCTTTCAGTATTCAACTTTTTCTGGTGGGCTAAGGTCACCTTCTTCACAGGACAGTATGATGAAGATGTGCAGCAACATCACTGGAACAGCAGGAGATGCATTAGATCATCTTTGAGAGAGGAAGTTCATCATGTTTAACTAGGACAAGGACACATGAGATGGAAACTTGATGAAACAATTTCCATGTGGATTCCTGGCAGAAGTGTATCAATGATGGTCCTAATGGTTAGAGCAGTCCAGTTTCATCCATGTATCGCATCCAAGCATTTATCCTCAAGGTCACTAGAGAGTCTGGATTTGTTTTCTAAGAAGCTGCCAAATATTCAATCTGTGCCTCTTTCCCTCTAGCAAACCTGAATGAATGTGGTTACCAATACAACAAAGCCAATTTTTTGTAGGAAAATACGAACTGAGAAAGTGAAAATAAATAAGCAGGAAAGATAAATAGCATCAAGAATGATGTTATAACAAATAATCATTTTCAGAAAGGCTTGTTTTTCGAAGGCCATGGTCAAGGCAGAACAATTACAATAAACAGGATTACAGCATATAATTAAAACATATTTTAAAGATTAAAAAGATATATTTATAACATTTGTCCTCAGATACATTTCATATGTTGATAAGTGCTGAGTCAAGTTGTCAATTAATGTATTTGAAACCAGAACTTAATAATGACTATACAGTTTATGTGGAGATTTACACAGCTGGGGTACCCTCAAAACGTTTGACTTGTAAGACTTTTTTGTTATTCTTAGTTTGAACCTTTATTTTAAATTGCTAAAATGCGTTGAAAAAATTACGAGAACTTGTTAGGGAGCTGAGATCAAGTGAATGGTTGAGTATAGACTGTGAATTCGTTTTATGTAATGCATGCTAATGACTTTCCTTTGTGTCTCATTCCGAGCTGTAATTCATTGAACAGCTACCATTTTGTAATGCTTGTTATTACGTGACAAAATTATTATATTCCATGATCATCATTATTCCAGTCATTATTATTTTAGACTCAAGACTCAAGGATTCTCTGGAGAAAAGTGATAAAAACAAAGCATAAAAGCAGTTAAAAGCAGTATGAAAGTGTCAGTGCAGTGTGATTGAGGTAGGTATGCAATAAAGTGTCCGTGCAGTGCAGAAGTTTGTGGTGTAAATTTATCCACATTCAGGCCTCTGGGACAAATGATTTATTCAGAAGTCTTACTGCTTGTGGGAAGAAGCTGTTGTGGTGTCCTGCAGCGTTGCCGGTTCCAAAATAGGAACTGATGCAGCTGCAGAGGGTGCACCTGTGGAAGGTGGTGAGAATGGGTGGGGGAGGCTGACCTTTCATAACCTCTGTAGGAAGTGGAGGCATTGTTGTGCTTTCTTGGTGATGGCGGTGGTGTTGAGTGTTTAACTGAGGTTGTCCATCATGTGCACATACAGGAACTTCCCACTGCTGACTTTCTCAACAGTCGTTTATGTAAGGGTGGAGTGTGCAGGAAGTCCACAATCATCTCTTTTGTTTCATTAATGTTCAGGGACATATGCTGGGTGCTGGGGATAAATACTATAGATTAGTATGTTACAGTAAAGCGAATTACTTTATTATTAATAACTAAAATGTGGGGATGCTTGTGTAGATAAATAGTATAGAAATATTTATGTATTGATATTCTCATGCTACGGCTGTTGCACATAATAAGATACTGTACATAATGAAATGATTTAGCGCCCGATATGAAAACTGCACATGTGGTCAGTACATACTATGCAACACAGTCCTGGGTGAATAACAGTGGGCTTAGCATAGATCCCTGGGGGACGCCATGGCTCAGACTGATTCTGGAGGTGTTGGTTCCTATCCTGACAGTCAGGAGCCTGTTGGTTAGGAGGTCCAGTTGCATTGTCCGGGGTTGATGCAATATTCAGACTGCAGTGGGTCAAGTTGTTCCAGAGGTGAGCTTTCATATTCTTCAGAACCAAGCTCTCAAAGCACTTGGTGATGATGAGAGTGAGTGCTACAGACTGGTAGTCATTCAGAGATGGCACAGTTGATGTCTTGAGCACTAGGATGATTCTTTTTGTTTAGAGGCACACTGGGACCACTGTTATGCCCAGGGATGTGTTAAATATGTCTGTGAAAACTGACTGCCAGCTATTTGGTGCATTTTCTGACACATCAAACTATGTTGTTCAGACCAGCAGCTTTCTGATGTGATGGATCACAGGCTCGTCTACTTTATAGGGTTTTCTTGAATATAGGGTAAATGTTTAAGCAAAAATATGAGCAGTCAACCACCCTGACCAGTTGTGTTACATTTGTGGTAAATGCAAGTCTTGTGATCATGACCAACAAAGTGATGATTGCTTACAAGAACTGTTTTGGATGTGAAATTGAAGTTCAGGGTAAAGCCCTTTACTGTGACTGCTGTTTCTGGCTTTCCGAGTCTCCGCATGGTGCAGAAAATCCAGTGCCAGTTTCTCCTGATTCTGTTCTGCTGGAAGTGACTGTTCTGATGGGGGATTTGATTAATGAATAACTTGAAATCCTGATGTAAGGAACAACGTGCCTTGAGAATTGAATTCAGTATATTGGATGTAGCATAGCGCACATGAATTAGACAAATTAGCACAATGTTTTTTGCATGTGATCCAGTGTCATATTTTGTAGTTAGAAATATGTAAAGACATTAAAATCTATTGGTAAACACCCTGGGGACATTTCATCCCAGCAACGTAGCGATCTCTGAACATGACCGCATCAAAAAGTAAGAAGGCCTTTGAAAAGCTTTGAAGGTCACAGGCCAAAAATAACAAGACCAGGTGCTATTTCTGATGTGTACAAAGGTGCCTGAAATGGGTAAAAAAAGGGCACTTTGGCAAGACCTGCATGACCACTGTTTACAGAGAACAAATATCATGGCAAGAGAGACAACACACAACAAATCTCTATGGCGTCATTGCAGTGTCAGTCTTAAGAAGCTTTGCCGTTGACTCCAGTAGCAACTATCAAAGCCCTTTCCCACTAGGTTTTATTATTTGATCTTTAATCTGCCTCAAATGCTGCTGACATTTGAGTAGCGTATCTTCCCAGCCTGTGGACACTGGCAATTTTTTATGGATACTCAGAATAAAACCCTATTTTGGATACGTAAACTAGTTCAAGTGTTTAATGAATGGTGCTAATGCTCTCTGAGGTTGCTTAGAGACAAAAAAAGATGTTCTCTAAAACAGCTTCTAAACATTCTCTTCTGTACAACCTGCCACTGTGTCCTCTAAGTGATAAGGCATTTAAATGACAAAATATTGCTATGTAGAAGCTACAAACAAGCTCATTACATAACATTATGAAGTTATGTGAACATAACTATGCATTTATTCAATACTGATAAATACTGTTAAGAGTACTTGAATTATATGGGGAAAAATATTGGAACTTTTGAATCAAGGTGTGTGATAAGGGCGACTTTATTAAAGGTCTGTTAAATGTTACAAGCACTCATATATTTTTACAATGGTTAGTCTTACATTAGGACTTTGTTTATAAGGTTCCAAATATTTCTGGTGAAGATTACTAAAGACAGCTTTGCACCAAATTGCCCCTCAGCCTGAATAGAGCAGATACTGTTAAACTATGGATTATTTCATGCTTGTTGCCCCTTTGTGTTTCTGTAAATGAATTTAAATAAAGGTCAATCGTGATTCTAGGTGGTTATATTTCACAAGCATAGAGAGGAGCTTAAAGCTTAATGATTTTTAAGAAAATTTATAACTAAGATATACGTCATATACTGAATGGTATATGGAATGCTATGACTCACATTTCTTTACATTGTTGGAGGTAGGAAGTACATATGTTTTTATTTGCTTCACAAAATAATCAGAAAAATTTATTAATCAGTAATTATGATTATGGAAAAAATATAACATAGTAAAAAATATTTGCAGACTGCTTTTAAATAATGCTTAAAAAATGATGGAATACATCTTGAACATTTTCCCACAGGCCACCTTGTATAGATGCATATACCATTTATTTCCTGGAAGGCCTGGTGCAGGGACAGAACTGCCTGAGGTTGCGACTTTGCTGCCAGTTTACATTATCTGTGTTTATACACTACAACTTATAGTATCAGTAGTAAGACATCTATCTAATGGAGATGCGCCCTGGTTAAAGGGGACCCTTTTAAAAGGAGCGCTCATATGAAAGCTTTTCTTTACTGTGAGGTGACACAACCATCTGAATGGACATTTTCATTTTGAAAAGGCAAAGTAGACGGCCATAACCTAACTTCTGAAGCGTTTTCCTAACTGAAGGTGAAGTCATTTTTCCCAGTGAGTCCCCACGATGTATTCAAGTCAAGTTTAAGGGGCGGAATATGTAGTTTTATCTGTGGCCCCTATGCTCTGTATAAACTCACACACTAACACACTGTATATTTGCACTAAGATATACATATACATACAGCATATATTTTACATATATCTTCCCTGGGGCCAGACCATACACTTGTGTCAATACATCAACTTACTATTTGATCAGTATAACTTAGTCTGATCAGTCCAGTATCATGTTTGGTATTTGTCAGCTTTTATGACCATCTTTCTGCTCTGTCTTTAGATTAAATTAATTTATGTGTCGCAGTAAACAGAACTGCATCTGTGCTTTGTGGAGTATGGAACTCTCTAATGAAGTGTGGCTTTATCATGAAATGTATAATGGGATGATTTCAGTCTAGTCTCTACTCTATCTTGCATATTAGGGCTGCATAATGCATCCTCTTTGATACAATATTGCAAAAGAAATAGTTGAGAGCACTCAATATCAACACAAGGCAGGATTTCTGAGTTTGCTTGATTCACAGCTTTCACAGCTACTTTTGTAGTCATGCTTAATGGGATTCATTTATTCAACCAATTTAGCTGTTCCAACATGACAATCAAATATTAGACTTGGAAAACAAAGCCCAAATAATATTTAATAACATATTGCAGGCACTCTTATGCAGAAGTCTTTTAGACCTGTTTATACGTGGTTGTGACCAGTATGTAAAGTGATAAGATATTATCCACAGGTACATGCATGTTACTAACTGAATGAGGTGTATAACATGCAAACCAGCTGCATTTACACTGGTGTAACCATCTCACATTTATACCTGTATTTTTACGTGGGGGAATCCAAAACAAATATATACTCATGATACTTAAGGCACACAAAACATGACCAGGTGTCTTACTTATTTCCTGCCGTGGAGAAGCAAGACCTAACCCACTGTGTGTACACCACACCAACTGCAAACTAAAAATGTTTACACGACCATTTCCGCATTGTCTTGTTTCAATAAAGGTTAAATAAATAATTGGACCACGTGGACAAGTAGTTTGGAAACTACTTTTGTGTGTGCTATCCATCAGATGTCCTGTAGTGTAGGACCCAGCACTTTTGTTTTCCTCTCTGCCCAGACAAACACATTAATAGTTTTCCTGTCATTAGTTACTTCTGTAGCATGAGAACAGAGAATCGACAAACAGAGAATGAAACACAGGGGAATATATACTACTAGACAAAGGAAATACCTGAAGAGGGCGGACACAAGAACAAGGCACAGGTGAACAGGATAACAATAATAATATTTCTTATTATAAATCAAACCCCTAATGAGACAACACGACCTGTTTGATTTGTGCACAAGCACATGATTCTGTGGATGATTTTTTTTCTGTGGGTGATTTACTGTGATTTATGTTTACTGTGATGCTTGTGGTTAGTTTAGCTTAATATTTCTACTCAAAAAAACAAACAGTTACAGAGTTATACTGATTTCTTTTAGCGGGTAAGGTTAGATGTAGAGGTGGGGTTAGACTTCGCTTTTGCAGCTTTACACAAATGTTCTCTTTTTATAAACTGCGGTAGTTACACAATCTATATCTCAATACTTGTATAACATTCTTGCTGGCTTTCCATAACATTAAGTTTCCTGTTTGGTGCCTCTTGGTGCATACCAGTTACTGCTATGCAAAAGTGGACAAAATGCTATTGCCCAATAATCCATAGCATGTATATATAATTATATATTAGAGGTGGGCATCGATACATTTTTTTTAACAGCGTTAATCGCATGGAATCTCGATAATCAATAATCACTCCCCCCCAACACCCCTTTTATATATATATGTGAATATATATACACATATATAAACATATACACACATATACATATATATATATATATATATATATATATATATATATATATGTGTATATATCCAAACTGACTTTGGGTGTGTATATATGCAGAGCTTTTTCAGAATTGTCAGTGTGTGCTCATATTTAATAGGAGGTTGCTTTGAATGAGCAAGCTGAGGAAGAATGAGGAAGAATGAGCAAGCTGAGGAAAATCTTCGTAACGGCATGAAGATTAAGACCAAGTCTAAAAGGCTTCCTTTACACTTGGTCAATCCCTGCTTATTGAGTATCTGAGGATTATATCTGGATAGGGGTTATACACACCTAAATCCAAAGATAAAGATACCAAACACATTAAAAAACATTAAAACCACTTCAAGAGGTGGTCTGAGATTTTGGCCAGATGTAAATGCATCCATACCCTTAACCTTTGATCCCAGAAAGAATTGCTTGAGTCCTCTGCATGTAACCCATTCATGCAAATAAAGCAGTGGGCAGCCCGGAGACAGTACATTTATCACATGCTTTTATCAAAGCGACTTCCATTCCCTATCTACAGGGGACAGTCTCCCTGGAGCAACTTGGGGTTGAGGGTCTTGCTCAGGAACCCAGTGGTGGTGTGCTAAGGGTAGGATTAGAACCCACAACCTCTTGATCCATCAAGAGTATGCTATCCACTACGCCACCACCACCACTACCTTGCAACATTGTGCTTTTCTCATTGAATAGAACAGTTAAACATGGAGCAACACAGGAGATTACATGGTGATTTGCATATCGCTCACCACATACTAATTGCTTTTTAATCTGACAAGCTGGAGAACAAAGTGTGATTGATGGCACATGACTGAAATCTTATCAGATACCAATCCAGACAATAGTTGCATGAAATGACGAGGTGTAAACAGAATCAAAAGAATAAAAAAACTCCAAAACTCTACTGGCATCATTAGAAGTAGTAGTTAAGGTTAAGGTGCACAGGTATCAGAGTGCAAAGATAAACCATGTCTAACGTTAGAAATCTATCCTAGGGCACGAGAACAGCGGATGGACCAACAGCTCACTTGTAGATAAGGAACTCAGGATGGGGTGAGGCAGAAAAAGAACATGTCCTAAGGCGGTAACAGTGATGTTCATAGAAGGAAGCGTGTGTTTCTGCAGTTCTGTCACTATTTATTTATGAATCGAGTTTTCAAAAGAATGCTGCATCTGATTTGAACTTGCTTCTTGGCGATCCTGAAAGCTTTTGAACCGGCAGCTCTGTCAAGCCTCCCACTGCTGGGAGTAAGTGTTTGTTTACTTCAGGTTATTCCTACTCTTTTACAAGTATCTGGTGAGATACTGACCTATCGGTTATATTTCTTCAGGACACCTTATCTGCAGCACAGAGGAAGACAATATGTGACAGGAAATTTAATCCACTAGCAAATGGATGTTTTGTCCAAAAGTGTTAAAAATGCCCTGAAGGATCAGATAGTCATGTCCTTAGATCTGGATCACGCATGCAATGTACATGTTTATTAAATGCTATTGGAATATAATAATAATTGGAATATAATAATAATAATAATAAAAATAAATAATATACTACTACTACTAATAATAATAACAATAATGCAAAAATGTGTTCCATAGATTCAAAAGCCAACAGCCTTTCCCTTCCAAGTTCTAATACACCCTGATGCGCCTTCGTACATTTATCGTATTACTTTTTACTCATAACAAGCATAGAAACAGAAAACTCTAGACTCACCACGATCTAGACCACATTTGTGTTTCCAAACATAAAGATGTTCTTCTTATAATTTGAATCTGATTAAATCTGATTACCCTTGTTCACACATACAATTTGAAAATAGTTCTTCAAAGTGACACAATAGAAGACCCACTTCTCTGAAGACCCTTTTACGGGATAGTTTAATAAATGAGATGTGCAAGAATAAATACTAAGTTTAACAAACCTGAACATATTGTCAAGGGCCGAGAATGACAAAAGGCTTTTTGCCAAGCCAAGAGTCATTTAGCATGGAGACACACCATCTTTTTCATTAGTTCTGTGCCGGATATGTAACCGAATATATTGGTAATTAAGTAGATATACATACTCAAAACAAAATGACAATATCAACATAGTATTGAGTTTCAAATGTACATTGTATTCAGTTTCTTAGGGGAATGTGCATATTTTCCTTTTTAAATAGTTCCTATACTTAAGACAAAGTGAATGCAGCTTAAGAAATTAAACAGCAATAGAGTTTTTCTCTACTGCTAAAACACTATAACCGATCTTTTGAACTAAAATTTCACCAGATTTGGTGAACTGTTTCTGCAAAACTGTATACACAAAACCCTACATTTTTCAGTGCTTACACCATGTGGTCATTTAGAAAGCACTAGCATTCAATAATGTTAACTTA
>JBBPDH010191375.1:0-16665 GCA_037974565.1 Clupeocharax schoutedeni | reverse complement strand
ATATGTATATGGCTTTTAGTAACGCAAGGATATTGTCACGGTCTCGTGAGACCAAACGCATTTCGCGAGACAGATCTGATCTCGCGAGATCTCGTACCACCATCGTCACACCCCTACTAAATACACAATAAAGCAAGAGCCATTTAAATATAAAATAACTTTATATCACAAGTAACAAACAACTGGTTGCAGTAAATTTACAGCAAATATTTTGCAGAAACAAAATTTCATTACAGTTTAATTGACAGAAAGTAACTGAAAGTTACAAGCTTTCTCTATAATATTCTTAATCGCTGGTCAGTTAAGCAAATATCAGAACATAAATATAAATTCAGACAAATAAAATTACTATTACAATTTGTTTTTTATTTTCAAATGCAGTTGCTTTCACTTTGTTTTACTTACCCTCAGTGTGTTGTCTACACCCAAGCCATAACTTCTGTACAAATCTTATACTGATACGTTTTCCTTTCACTCTATTGATATATTTAAGTGCTTACATTTCAGTACAGTGGCCTTTTTTAAATTATACATATGATTGTAAAATGAGCCGATGCAGTTTTCACCAACAGTAATCTGTATAGTCATACCCACAGTGCATTGTGGTTTACAAGTCGTAAAATGGCTTTACAATACTAGTGTTAGGGCATTTGCCCTGCAATCATGTAGTTGTGGGTTTGTTTCCTAAGACTACTAAGCACCTCTGAGGTAGCCTGAGCAAGGTGCTGTCCCCACACACTGCTCCCTGGGCGCCTTGGCTTCACTTGGTGAATGAGTTAAATGCAAAGGAATCATTCTGTGTTGTTCACACTGTGTGCTGTGGTGTGTTCACGTAAGACAGAAGGGTCGCTTTCACTTCATTTTGCGGTGAAGATTGAAAAGGAGGAGTTTTGATGGTCCGATGCATATGTTCATGTTCACGTGTAGAACATTTTTTACATGTTATAAAACACCCTTTGTCTATACACCAGAAGGCTAAATGAGTTTTATGCTTTTAGCATACTGACAACCATTTTTTTTACAAAAAAACAAAAAATGAAGGGAATTTCTAAGTGTATTACTTAATGAAAGTAATTTTGTTTTCTTAAGAAATGTGATTTGTTGATTTTAAGATACTGTTTCTTGTCATTTTGTATTTAACCTATACTTGGTTCATATTCTATAACCCTGATGAAGAACACTTTGGTTTAAATTAATTTCTATGTAAATCAATCAAACCCACTTTGTTATTCTTACTATAAAAAAGGTATAGCATATTGTTCAGAAGCATACGGTTTGAGTAGCAACCTCTTTCTTGTCTTTGTTGTGCTCTACAGATCTTTTGATCCATTTCAGCTAATTCCATGCAAGGCTTTTGGAGAGGAGAAACAGGTAAATGTCTCACACACAGACGCTGTCACACTTTGTCAGAATGTTTTGTAAGAGTTCATGACTTCCGATTTCACTTGTTCCATTTTCAGGAACCATTTCGAGTTATTGTGTGTGCTGAAGCCCTGGTTGTCATGGATGTGGTATGTTTACTGCTGGCTTTTGGAAAGAGCTTCAATGTGGGTGCAGTAAATTTAGATCTGGGATGACACTTGTAGGCTAGAAACATGAATTGCACAATGACAACGGTTGCCACCATGTGTCATAATAGCAGGTAGCCAGTACTTGTAACTCTGCTCATGTGTGGCTGCTCCAGAGTGCCACCATTTCATTGGCAGTGCTTTCCTAAGCAATTTAGACAAGCTGTGTGTCTGAATACTGTACATCTGAATGCTTATGTCACCAATGGTGCAAAGTAAGGGCCGGTATGCACAGCACATACTGACTTTACTTGCATGTTCTTTAAGTCTTGAGAATTCCATTATTTAACAGATGATTGTATCTGAGGTCAGTATCATGTCAGTAAGACGAGGACTATGCCTGGTGAACAACAGTGGTGATGGAAAAAACTTCACCTCTGCAGACAGCAATTTCAGACGTCTGGGCTGCTATTCAGAAGTACTGGTTTTGGAAAAAGACCGATTAAGGTTGTTGCAACAAAAACTGATTTTAAATGAGCATTCCTATACAATGGCTACATGGTGACGCCTTGTTTATTTTTTTAGCTGTGCAATTCTTAATGGTGAGCTGGGAGTGGTTTGACAATTGTTATGGCAATCCATCTCTGAATCACACACTGAAATACAAAGTCCTTTAAGAATCTCCTTTATTAGTAAAGTAGTTATTAGATTGTTACAGAGAATAGTAGATAGAAGAAAGATGGTCTGAGCTCATTTCTGAAGTCCTCCCTTTTTATACTGTCCAAGAGAGAGAGAGGGGCCCCACAGCCTCCTGCTCCTAGGCCATGAATCGTATCTACCTTGTTACATTTTCCTGGAACCTGAGGTCACATGTAAACATTAAGTTGGAGGCCATAATACAGATATGCAATTGTGCTATAATATATTATATTACATAAAATATAGAAGTTAAACATTAGTTCATTAATGAGTGAAAACATGATGTTAATGGGAGCATGAAATAAAATTTCCAACACACCATGTTGATTCATGTTTAGTGGATGTATTTTACAGGTTTGGGTGACTGTTTACTTCTCGTGTTTGTTAGCCACATTAGCCTTCTAACTCCAAGCGGAAGAAGCAAAATTTAGACTCTAAGCATGACTTGACTGGTTGCTGTAAGTGGGGGAAAAAGTTGGTAAATTTAAACAATTTCTTTAAAGTAGTTCAGTTCACTACTTAGGCTGCATGGTATTTGCACTGCTGAGTCTCATTTGTTTTTGCCAGCATGCTCATGTCTCAATGGGAGAGGTGATTGGACTCCTGGGTGGATCTTATGATGATGAGAAGAAAGAGTTGAGGGTGAGTGAAAAGAGATCATTTACTGATATGAACTGTTAGCCTAGAATAATATGGAACTAACATTTAGGCCAAATTCACACTAGTAGTCTTACTCTATGTTTGGATCAACAGTGGTATGGTTTAGCAGTTATTGATGTCTTGGGAAACTGGAGATGTTTGTGTTTGCAGATCTGTGCAGCAGAGCCATGTAACAGCCTGAGCACTGGAGTCCAGTGTGAGATGGACCCTGTCTCCCAGACACAGGCCTCTGAACTGCTTGCAATGAAAGGTCTCAGTGTAGTTGGCTGGTATCATTCTCATCCAGCCTTTGATCCCAACCCGTCCCTTAGAGACATTGACACCCAAGCTAAATATCAGGTAAGAGATCTTGGTGATTTACTAAGACAATGATTCAAAGAAACACAATATTTATTTATCTGTGGAGCCAAATGATACCAGTTCCCTCAGTAACCCAGCATTACAAAAACAAACAGTTTCTTTTAATTAAACAAGTTCGCCTTATTGCCTATAAATTCCAGAGAACAAAATGCACAACTAGACACAGGAATCTGACATTACTAACACAAGTTTGAAATGTGTATATGTTATTTGATTTACCAACATAATTTAAGACAGGCCTTTCATTACACCACATAATGCATAGAAATTGAACCATGCTTATAAAGTTATATGTTTATGCCTGATGTACTGCAATGCACTATTTAAAAGATTACCACAAACCTGTAAAAGACTGACTGCAACTTGTTCAGAGTTCTAGAGCACTAATATTTCCAAAGAGAGAACATTTCACTGAATCATTGCAATGGGTGCTTTTCTAAAATTGATGTTCAATTTTTTGTCTTTAATTTGAACACATTATCGATTAATATTAATCAGACACCATCAACAGTACTAAAGCAATTGAAAACATATTAGATTGCCTTTTCATTAGTAATTCATCTTTATACTAGGTAAACCTCTTTTCTTTTTGGTTTTATGCTTTTTTACTTTATTCTCTGTGTCTGTGCTCATTTCTATGGATATCTGTTTACATTTTTTCCCCTCTTATTATAGTTTTTGCTGTTTTACAGTTTATGACCTTATGCTGTGAATATTGTTAGTATTACTTATATACTGTTGGGTAATGCACAGTAATTATAAACATTTCACAAAAGGAAGCCATTAAATAAAATGGAATTTGCCTAAGGTGTCATACGCCTGGTTCCTGAGAAAAACTTTAAAAGCAATGATATTTTCTTTCTCTTTGCCCCTTTCTTTGTCTGGTGCTCTAAAACATTCTTTCTATCTCTTGCAGAGTTATTTCTCACGAGGAGGAGCTCCGTTTATTGGGATGATTGTGAGCCCATATAACCCCAGTAACCCGTCGCCTCTGTCTCAGATCACCTGTCTGCTCGTTCAGGAAGAGACCGGGCCTGCTGGGCCTCAGAGTATGTACTGAGCGTCTCCCTTCGACTCAGAATGAAGGTGTCAAGAATGTTTAGACATTTGTTTGTTCAGATAACTCACAGCGATGTTGAGTGTCCATTGTCCTTTAGAATAATGTAACAAATATATTTTTTCTCCTTTGTAAGAAAATTACCATGACTACTACATCTGGGATATTTTTTGTGGGAACCTTTTGGCAGAAATTACATGTTTGGAATGGGAAGCTGCTGCTTTTTTTTTTTTTTTTTTTTAGAGCATCCATACAAATTTGAGTACCAAGTTTCTGCCGAGCTTCCTGACTGGTCCGACGTGATGAGAAGAGCAGAATGGGTGGTGTTCAAATACAGGGAGTCTCATGGGTTGGTACACTTTTTAAACTGATGTTACTCATTTAGTGATTTCTTCTTTGGCACTGTAAACTAGCTTACAAGTACACAGTCAGTCATTATACTTTTTTTGAACACAGTCATAAAAGTATAATACAGAGTAGCAAAAATGCAAGGTACAACAAAACAACCCATCACTTTTGTTCTCACACACACACACACAATCATTATAATATTTTGAAAAGGAATTCTATCATTTAGTCTAGGATTTAGGTTTGTAACCACCAGAGCTTGACTTGTATGACATCTTTATTAATGCTATAAAGATGCATTCTTGCTGATTTACTCTGTAGTTCTCATTGTGGCTTTGTTCTCAGGTGCATACCCATGGACAAGCTCTATCGCAGAGATTCCTCCCTCACATGTCTAGAAAAGGTAAGAAATTCATCAGGAGCTTTGTTTTAAAAGTGAAGGTGCTCATGGTTAGTTCAACTGTTCATCTGTCTTCCCTACAGTTGCTCGAATCGTTGAGGAACGTTCTGACAGAGGTACCGGAGATGGAGGCAGAGACTTTCCTTGTCCAGATTGAAACTTTGTTCATTACACATTTTATTGATAAGCGACAGTCTGCCCAAGATGATGCTGGCTCTTCTTATCTTCATGAACCAACTGTAGGAACATTCACCACCTCTGAGCCCTCAGACAGCAGCACAGCCTTGGACTATGATGATTCAGAGGAGCAGTCAATCACTAATGCCAGTAACTCTTATTCAGGTTCTTCCTCAAGTCCTGGCAGCCAAGTTACGACCAACACAGAAGTTGGTGTGCCTCAAACACGGTCAGTCAGTGCAGAAGATAAGTAATGACGCTTATCTCACCTGACGAAAAGCTTCAGTTGTTGTAAACAGAAATGTAAACGTGTTACATTTTTAAAACGAGATATTCCAAAAATCATTTATAATATTAAATTGCGTGCCTAGTCTTTCAAAACATTTTTGTAGCCATTTTAACATCTACACAACTTAGAAAAAGTGGAATTACAGGTTTATTACACTCAGATACAGCATGCTTGTCAAACAGTACATTTCGATGAGGAAGTATGAAAGTTTACATTCATTCTCTACATTTTTATGATTAGTGCAACACACATGAGTGTTCCTGTTAAATGTAAATTAAGAGGTAAATATCTTAAATTATTTTTTTTTGCTTACTTAATAAGCATTGACTGAAATAAAAAAGACCCACATAATATCTGAATCTATGCGTTTAAGCTAAATGACAACTGAAATGTATATCCATGAACTAGATTGTGATCGTTTAATGAGATGTAAAATAGCATTTTATGGTTGTACTAAATGAATGGACTGGGCCTTTTTATGAACCCCTATACACAAACAAACGTTTCATAATAAACACATTATTCAATGTCATTAGTTTGTTTTTGAAGTTCTTTGTTTCAAATGTTTCGTGCTGAGTATCAAAAAGGCTGGGTTGTGTTCAAACAAAAAGGTAACGTTTATAAATTCCTTTATGTCCTTCGGGCACATCTTTTAAATCGTTTTGGCAGCTATCCATCCATATTAAGTGTACTAACGGAGCTGTTACACTGATCGGCACCCTAGCTGAGAACGTTCAGTTGCTTTGGTTAGTGTGATTTCTACCCACTCAAGCCTGGAGCTTGAACTGGACTGTCCCGTTTAATGAATATGACAGCTAGGAGAGGACCTTAATCCAGGGCAGAGACGCTGGAAATGTGGAAATACACTATATAGATTAAAGGATTGGGACACCTCACCATTATAACAACATGATATTTGCATTTAAATTGCAGCTATAACAGCTTCCACTCTTCTTGGAAAATTACAAGATTTTGGAGTGTTTCTGTGGGAATTTGTGTTCATTTTCCCTGTAAAACAGCGGGCCCCAAACGCCACGGACCAGTTTAATTAAAACTGAAACATTAAGATGGTCTTTCACGGGAAGTAGGGGACCTTCGCGGGAAGTAAGTGGCTACTCTGTTTTAAAAATTATTTTTGCGGATACCCAGGACTTCATGAAACTGTTGCAACAGAGTAACAGCACAGTGCTAGTTTGCTCTGATCCAGATGCTATGGCTGGAGAGACCGGTGTAGGAACCATGCTCTCGTGAGAGGTGCACGGACGGACTGTTTTTCCTGTTGCACTCTAGCTCGACTGAGGGTCTGTCATTTGAGTTGTCAGTTGAGTTGAGTTGAGTTTCAGAGGTCACGGCTGTTACACTGGCCTCCTCTAGACGAGCACCTACAATTGAAACACGCAGTGATTAGATGACGTGAGTTATGACCCAGCTACTGTCCTTTATTTACGACAATACGTCTTTATTGACCAGCTTCAGTGAAGCAATCCTGGTGTTTTTTAGTACCACATAACTAGTTTTATCCCTGCTACAATGACTTTTATAGATTATCTGGACACGTTCACAGAAGTTTTATAGCTAAGTGAACTGTGTACTTTCAAGTACCTAGACCTGTATCAAGTAGATAGACAAAATGGTTTGGATTTGCCTTCGTTTGTTTAAAAACCAAATATTGAGCCCTGTACTTACACTCAAACGATTAAGGACAGTACATGCTAGACCTCTGCTTCAGTGCCAGCAACACTTTACTCAGGGAAACACAAGACTAACTAGCCCTGGCTGCAGTTCTAGGACATGGATTAGACCTCAGCCAAGCATCATTTATTCTGGTGCTGTTAAAGGTCTCCAGCCTTTCTTGTCAATAACAAAACCTGCACAAAAGTTCCACACTTCAGCTGGACTTCGAGCCCTACCAGCCCCCCTTCTATGGCTGGTCTTCAAACCTCTCCAGAAAGTGGCAGCTATCATCCTTGGAAGGTGAGAGACCCCTACTTTGCTAGAAGTTTCTTGGACAATGCATTTAAGGGCTTTGTTTCACACTAGGTCCTAAAAGTGTTCTCGGGCTTGGATTGGTTTCCCAGACAGGGATTCAGCCAAACTGTGGATGGCCTAGTATTCTGAATGGTGATTCTACATGTGAAGGGAAAATGAGCACAGGACTAGGCTTAATCCCTACCTGGGAAACCTGCCCTCAGTTTTAATGTGAGAGTCTGTCCATGAAATGCGAGTGAGTAAGGTTTCTGTGTTTTTTAATGGCTTTTTGACTGCACGACATAAGAAGATGGACATCTTTCCCATCATTAAGTGTTTTTTTGACAAATCGCATAGCTTTATTGTCATTAAGGGTGGAGGTAGCTCAGTGGGTAGGATACTTGCCTCTGGACCAAGAGGTCACGTGTTCGAATCCTACCTTCAGCACCACCACTGGGTCCACGAGCAAGACCCTTAACTCCAAGTTGCTCCAGGGAGACTGCCCCCTGTAGATAGGGAATGGAAGTCGCTTTGGAGAAAAGCGTCTGCTAAATGCCGTAAATGTAAATATTAATGTTATACATAGCACACAGTAAAACAACTTACCATGATGCAACACTAAGAACAAAAACAGAAACAATCACGAGTAGTAACTGGACCAAACTGCACAAAGTATCACTCCCAGTGTAATTCATTCTCACAACAGTTATTTTAAAACATCGCTACTAAGAAAGGAAACTGCCTACTTCGGCCTACTCCTTTTTTCAAACATGTACTGTGTTATGCAGTTATGATGAATGTGAATATGTTTGAAATATGTTTGCAATGTTTGTTTGAAAAATAAAACTAAACTTAAAACGAGGAAGGTCCTTACCAGGAAATATCAGATAATGCAACATTTCACTGTAGAAGTAGCAGTGTAATGTCTGTGAAAACCCAGGGCCCTGCATCCCGAAGGGCAATTCCCCATCTCATCCTAAAGATCTGTGCTGAACCACATTGTTGAAAGCATTCCCTGTAATGAGTTTTAATCTTAGAAACTTATTTACTTTCCTGTTAAAACCTATTTATAAATATCACCTCTGGTTTGGTAAAAGTTATAAATTGGTTTGATCTAATCTGTATTTCTGTGGTTAAATATAGATTGCATCACATTGATGTTTAGTGTTAGTGCTTGTAATTGTGTTCTCTTCTTTTCTGTGGAATACTGTTCTGCATCTGACTTCCTCTTTGTTTCTTTCTTTCTCTGTCTTTCTGTATGTAGAAGTATCAGGAAGTGGTGGAAGGCTTTGCCGCCCAATAAGAAGCAGCTTTTCCGTGAGTGGGCGTGGAAGCGGCGATGGCACCTGGCAGGAGCTGGAACAGGGCTGCTGCTCCTCTTCTCGCTCTTTTTCTTCACACATCTGGAAGAATGTCCAGTCACTGGCAGAAGCAGATTGCTGGTTTTTAGCAAAGAGAATTTTATAAAACTGGCCCAACATGCTTCCGATGTGGTAGGACAGCAGGGAGACAAACAATTTATTTCAATTTTATTCACTATAATGTTCAAGTGAGAAAACTCTGGAGTTTTTAAATGACCAGAAGACTTATTTGTCTCTCACCTTTTCTCTGTTTTATTCCTACCCAGTGCATGGAGGAGTATGCAGATAAGTTCATCCCTGTTTCAGACCCCAGGAATCAAGTGGTTGAGTTAGTCCTCCAGCACTTGACTCAAAGGAACCAGGATGTTGAAGGCATCAATTCTTTGCCCTGGAATGTTCATGTGGTAGACGGTCCTGAGATCAATGCCTTTGTTCTGCCTGTGAGTCGATCAGGAGAATCAAAGAAATGTCTGAGAAACAAAGTGAAAAATGAAAGGAAAAAGTAGCATCAAATGTAGAAATGCATATTGCTACCCTAAGCTACAGAAAAGCTTCAGGAAAAGATTCTCTAGGTTATCTGTAGCTTGACTGGAGTTGTAGTGGAGTGTAGCTCTAAAATTTATATTCATCTCTGTAATAAGTTTTTCCCCTGTCTGTGTAAATGTAGATGTCACTTTAGTCTCTGTTTCTATTAAAACACTAGCAAATGTTGTGGCTGAAGCTCCTGCCACAATAATGGACTGTCTTTCAAGCTCACTTAGATCAAAATTGAGATCTTCTGCAGCCTTTGACAATTACTGGCTTATTTTAGCCAGTCATAGTGAAATCACGTTCAGATTAGTTTGCAATGCGTCTGTCTTTTACATGTATATCATTTGTAATATGAAATATAGTATTGCTCAGGATACCAAAATGGTTTGTCAGAGGTGAGCAGTATAATTATATCGTACATATCCTTAATACAACTACCTAGTTTCCAAACATGTAATGTAATATTAGTTAATTTGGAGATAACAGGGGCCAAAGCTTTTCTTTTCCAGCTGACTTAAATGTTTTTTAAATGCTTGTTTTTATTTTTATGCATCTTTTGAGCATCCCTGAGAATCCCTTTTGAGTTTTGTGCATCTAGCAGTAGCATTTTTGCCCTTATTTTCCAAAACCATAGGCTCAGCAGCATAGTTTTAGAGCTTTAAACAGGCCTAAGATTTCTGGCCAAACCCCAGTACAGCCTGAGAAATTTCTGGCCCAAACTGAGATGACCTGCGACATCATGATTTGGGCCCAAACTTGAGCAAGCCTGACAATAGTCTGTCTGAAACTGACTTGACCTGACCTGATGTTGGTTCTGAAACTGGCCCAAAACTGGCCCAGAACTGCACAAGTCCAACAAAAACTGTCTCACCATCACCCAGACTGCCCCATGAAACTTTTTACCCTGCAGTCACAGTAACGGCCATTAATTAGACCTCAAATATGTACAATGTAAAACAATATAAGGTACTGCTTTAATGATGATTTTTTTATAAAAACGCTTTCAAACGATGTTCTAAAGCTTTTGAACAGGATGATTTTTAATGCTGTGCTTTAGTGTGTTTTTACCCTATTACCAGTGTACCCGGTTGAAAGTGTGTGTGATATTGTTTGTTTGTGTGGATGTGATGCAGAATGGAGACGTATTTGTGTATACAGGAATGCTGGAGGCGGTTGCAGATATCCATCAGCTGACCTTTGTACTGGGACATGAGATGGCCCATGCTTTGCTTGGTCATGCTGTAAGTATAACTGGGGCATTCACTAGTTGTCATTTCTGTTTAACCATGAACATGGAATTAATTCCTTAATCATTCATTAAATCATTCATTTTGTTTGCTGTGTGCGTTTCCAGCCTGGTCTGCCTGTTTCATCAGTATCTTGTATGCCTGGAGTGTGTGCAGCTCACAGTGTTTAGAGAGATGCAGAGCTATTCCATGCTCCTCCTCGCTGTTCTCTCACGCTTTGCCTTAGAGGCTAAACACTCTTCATTGCGTTTAAACTGCCTGTTTATTTCTCCTTGGCCATATCATGTTTTGCTTGATCTCCATGCTGAGGTTTGGAGTGTGCCTCCCCTTTGTAAATGTACTTCGTGCATTTAAGAGCTCAGTTTTATTGGCAATGCTTAGTTTCAGCATTATTGCATCAGAGGTGAGTCTGAGGGCAACATTTGAAAGCACACAGCTGACTCCGCTCTGCAGTGAGGCCATGGTGATGGTGTAGTCCATGCTTGTTATGGATTTGGATAAAGGACAGGCCGTCATTATTGGAGTCCTTATCATGCTGACAATCAGTGGCAGCCATAGCAAGAGCATTTACTCAGCTTTCTTCACAGATTTGCCGTGCCCTCTGTTTCTGTCACATTGAAGTTTTAAAGGAAGTTAAAGGAATAATTTGACCGAAAATCAAGTTTACACAGATTTCTTTCAACCGTAATGAAATGCGTCAGGCAAAAGAAAAAAAATGTTCAAAATGCAGGCTTCAAATTTTTATATTTTGGACTGGTAAAGCTGGGTTCCAGATTTCTTCTTAGTGGCTCCAGCTGTTGCTTAGATTTGTGAAATTCCATCAGCAGCTCCTGATTTAATATAATCAAGTACTGATTGTGTCAAACCAGGTTTTTGATGGTAACTACAAGTAATCCAGGGCTTCCACGAGGAACACAATGGTACAAAAAAATCACCATTTACTGTATAATGTTATACAGTTTTTTATGTGTTTGTAAAATTAATGTGACAAAAAACACACTTCCCATCTAAGCAGGTATTATTTTTTTATTATTTTAAGTTCTGTACATTAACCTTCATCGCAAAACTAAATAAGCAGACCTCAGACACCATGTTTTGCCTGACTGCATTCAGCATATAGGGGGAATGGTCTATATTAGCTATGATACCTTACATTTGCATAGTACGGTGTCATTTTTGTTATTTTAATACATGAATCTGCATTTATAAAGCCATAAGTCAGCAACCCCCCCCCCCCCCATGTGTCTCTTGCAGTTTTTTTCACACACCTAATCACATAGTTGACTGTAAGCATAATGGCATTAAAACACAGTATTCTCTTTTGAAGCGTTACCATTTAAAATACAATGGGACTTTGGATCTGTATCTGTTGCTCTTAAATGATTACCTCTTGGCTGGGTGTGTGTATGAGAGTGTGCACATGTGTGTATACATGTGATGGGCTCTGACTTTGGAGGAAGACTGGATATATTTATAAGACAAGTGTCTTTTTGTCTGCTCTGAGACTCAGATGAGAATGAATGAAGTGCATGTTATTGGCTCCCTGACTGCCAGGCTGCTGGGAGTAAAATGACTGAGCTTTATTAGAGGGATGGCGAGCGAGATGCGTGTTAACTTTCTGAAAAGGAGCTTTGTTTTGAACAGGATTGTTTTGATGACTCTGGGAGGTAATATAAAGTTATGATGCCATCTGCGTTGCGGCACATTTTGTTAATCTTGCTCGAAGAGCCATCGGCAGACTCTGACTGTTGAGATATCAGCTTCCTCGATTTGCACAGAGGTATTTTAATTCAGGTGGTGATTAATATTGTATTTGTTCTGTGTTTATTAGAAACTGTTCGGATTTAGTTTTTCTTTTTGCTGTTTTAGAAGGTGCTCACGCATAATTGGCCTGTGATAAACAGTAAAAAACAACAACTTCATAATTTCTATTTACAAGCACAAACAAATTAGAGCTCGAATGATGAAATGAGCTCAGATAATAAAAACAAAGCAACAGAGCTCTGTCGCTTACTCTGAATATTAAAATAATGAGGTTTTGTGTGATTCTCTCTCTCTCTCTCTCTCTCTCTCTGTCTCATTCTCTCTTTCGTTCCCTGTCTCTCTCTTTCTGTCTCTCTCTCTGTGTCTCTATCTCTCTCTCATTCTCTCTTTCGTTCCCTCTTTCGTTCTTCCATCAAGCTGTCAGGAAGCTAAACTCTCTCCCAGCTCTGCCCCCACTCCCTTCTCCTGCCCCACGAACTTCCTGAACTGGGACACACACACACACACACACACACACACACACATAAAATAAAAAATACACACACACACCCCACCGACCGGCACCAGTCACTTTGTGAAGGATTAGTGCTCTGCCAACTACCTCTTATCACTACCCAATTATTACTACCCTCAGTCTACCTCTAACATTTTGTCTGTTATAACTATGTCACTTTACCGAAATCTTGCTCTTTTTGCACCATATTTTTTTATAGATAATATGCATAATTGTATCTGGTTGTATATATTTTTTTAAAAATTGCACCCTTCCGTATTTAATGTTACATGTGTGCACTGGGGTCTGAGAGTAACATAATTTCAATTCTCTGTATGTCTGGTATGTATGGCTGATTTGACAATAAAGTTGACTTTGACACTCTCTCCCTCTCTCTCTCTCTCTCTCTTTCTCTCTGTCTCTCTCTCATTCTCTCTTTCGTTCCCTGTGTCTCTCTCTCTCTCTCTCTCTCTGACTCTCTCTCTCTCATTCTCTCTTTCGTTCCCTGTGTCTCTCTCTCTCTCTCTCTCTGTGTCTCTCTCTCTCTCTCTGTCTGTCTCTCTCTCTCTCTCAGGCTGAGCAGGCCAGCATGTCTCATGTTGTGGATTTGTTGTCTCTGATCCTGTTGACAATGATATGGGCCATCTGTCCTCGAGACAGCCTCGCTTTGCTGGGCCACTGGATACAAAGCAAACTGGTCCAGGTGAGGAATGTCTGAGGATTATAAAGCGATACTTTGGCAGAACATCAGATATCAACTCATTTCACAGTTCCCCAAATCTAACTGATTAAGAGTTAAATAACTGAGTATATATATATAGACATTTTTGCTCAACTATATTAGAAAGCTCATTATTCATGTACCCACGAAAACAGGAATGCTGTTATAATGTAAGCATGGTGTAATTGTCCAGTGTTAGTTGAAAGTCACGGAGACTTGCAGAAAAGTTCTTTTTTTATCTTTAGCAAGCCAACACTACCAGCATATTGATTCTACTGCCTTTTTGTTCTAAAAACTGCCTTTTAAGACATAAATCCACCCTGCATTGGAAGCCCAGTGGCAGGAGCTTTTCTTCTGTAAAGCTTGTGGTGTTTTCTATACACTCCATACAGTCCTTGTGTCTGGTTTTGAAACAAAACCCAGGCTAGAGATGGTTGTATATTAGCATCTTCTAGTAATAATAGTGGATCACTGTGTTTTAATTACAATTTTAATTGCAGTCTAACTCACTTTAGATTTTATTGAACATTTTGTTCCATTTAACTACATACTTGCTCTTCCCCGACGGTTCTCTTGTATTCTTTCTTTTATGCTCCATCTCTATTCACTTCTTTTGCTGTCCCATGATCCTCTGCTTCTCACTCACAGCCTGGCATAAAACATTTATATAGCTGGGTTTTTTTTTTAGTTAAAATATGGTTGATCAGTGTTTTAAGTTTGCTTTTTTAGTTTTGGACAAGTGGTAGAAGTGCAATTCGATTGCCTTTGTGCAAACTGCATGTCTACACTTGCCTCAAACCACATCAAGGTTATCTATAAAATGAACAGAAGTTTGGTACACAGCTAAAAACAGCACTAGCAAGATCCTGAAGCCTGATTTTTCTCTGTATGTGACGGTCTTGCAGTTTGTGCTTTGACACTGTTACTGCTGTATAAAATTCTATTACTTTCTAGTTACAATTCCCATGTAGCTCCAGAGCAAAGCTGAAGAAGGAGCACAAAGCAAACTTAAAATTCCTGCTTAGCTGATTCATTTTGTGTAATTATTAAGGGTAATAATGATGAAATGCTTCTCGATAGTGTACTGAAATAATGCTTTGTGTTGCTGTGTTGTAGTACATGTTCGACCGACCCTTCAGTAGGAAGCTGGAAGCAGAGGCTGATGGGGTGGGACTGATAATGGCTGCAAAGGTATTTCAGGCACATCAGGCACAAAATATTCACAAACCAATAAAAATATATACAATCAGAATTATTTCGTAATACGTTTTTTCTTTTTTATTTACTCCGTTTGGAACACCCAGTGTGAGGCATCCTCCATAATAAAGTATAAGGACTTCTAAAACATCCTCAATTTAAAACACTTCCACTTGTCACGATCGGGAGGTAGAATAAACCCCCACAACCCTGAACTGCCTTGTGGTATGTAGTAAGGAGGTACGGGAGGAAGGTATAATTCCATGGCTTTTATTTCCAGAAATGAGATACATGAACCAAAGTAAAATAAGGACAATAACCAGATGCAGAACTGAAGCACAGCAGACCTTATATACACAGACAGGACTAGGGAAAACGAGATACACCTGGGGAAGACTAACAGGGAACAGGTGAGGGGGAACACACGTGACCAAAGACTACAAAAGGACTACAAAACATAGGACACGTGACACAAGCAAACCTAGAACACATATCAACATAAAAGTCCAATGACGAGACAGAACAGAAAATAAACACAACAAAACAAAAGAACATGGCCTCACACGGCCATCAGCCATGACACCACTAGAACAAATAAATATACATACAAACTCCCTATCTGAGGTAGTTATCAAATAATAACCATAGCTTTGTGTGTGTGTATGGATCACTATTACTATATTCTTATTTTTAATGATTTGTTTTAGATTATTCTATGTTCAATTTTAAATGCATTATGTTTACTGCTGCAACTGGACATTGAGAAAACATGACCAGCAGAAAAGGCTCTGCTGAAAAACGCTCTTTTGACCTAGTAATAACAACCTGATGCAAAAAAAGCATCTAATTTTGCCACAAACAAAACAAAAAACAAAAACAGTCTACTTTTTGCTGTTAGTAGCATTTATTATAAATGCCGTATCTACAGTGTCCAGCAGATGGCAGTATTCACACACAATTTTGGCTTATCTGAGCAGTGTTTGCTGGTTTGGTGAGTGGTCTGCCATCTAGAGCTGTGCTGCCCTCATAACATTAATTCTAAGCAGACCTTTAGAGCAGAGTGGTCAGCTTCCCTTTTCCTATCAGAAGGTGTCTCCTTGCTAACGGGCACCCCCTCTGTTCGTATCCTCTCGTCCCCTCCTGTCACACAGTGTGATGAAGGACTCTGGCATGTTACCTGGGTAACGAACAGAGACTAGCTGGGCTAGTCGTGAGTCAAGGTGCTGTGGAGAGGGTGTGCTGCCAGCTACAGCACTCTTAACAAAGATGCGTGGGCTGACATAAGACTGAAGGAAAGCACAGTTACAATCTGAAAGCCAAGGTCAGTGTAGTCTGCGGGGAATGCTTAGTGTTATACACAGTACAGGGCATTGCCTCCGATCAGACTGGATATAGTTTGACTGAAATGCAGCAGAAATGTAGTTAAAATGTTTCTGCAGGAAATGTGCAGCCAGTCAAACCCTGCCCTGCCCATAAGTGTGTTCTTTTGTAGCAACTGTTGTGATTTTAGAAAAACATTCTGGCTGAAGTTCAGTTAGACCTGATAAAAAGTAAATTATAATAGATTGCAACTCAAAATAAATTAGTATAGTGTAATAATTATGTTAATGGTAAAACATATTACATCATATGTTTGGTTAGTTTATGGCATGGTGTAAGTTTAAAATGAAAGTTTAACAGTATTATCTATGTTGGGATAGTAACTGTAGTAGGTTTACTTCACTATATGGATTGAGAAACTACTACTTAACTAGCTACTACTTCACACATGCATTACACTCTAAAAGGTATCAAGCCCTAATTTCGTACCAACTGGACAACACAAGTTCAACAGTCCATACAGGACCTGATTAAGAAAGAAATTGCCAATCACAGTAAACGTAAT
>JBBPDH010191313.1:0-16681 GCA_037974565.1 Clupeocharax schoutedeni | reverse complement strand
AAATGTTTGATCTAATTAATTACACGGTGTGGCAATTAATTAATCTAATTAATAGCACTTACATACAGACATTACAAAAAGCAGTTTTTACCATTTATTATTGAATACAAGCCTATAACTTAGGCTACAATGGTTATGACATCACTGACTGAACACAATCCTATGAATTAGGTTACAGTATATGACAGCTGTAACTTATTGAACACAAACAATTGACATTGGTTACAACATCACAATTGGTTACAAATGACAGTTTTAATTATTACTGAACATAAACCAATGTCTAAACAAACACACACACACACACACACACATACACACACACACAGGAAAAGCTAATCTTAAAAGTCTCTGAGTGTCCAGAATCTACAAAGCACACAGCATATTCTCTCTTGGTGCTAACAGAGCTAGCGCTAGTGCTAACTCTGTTATCCGGGACAGGAGAGCTTAGGAAACCATGCCTACTTTTGCGCTGAGCGTGGCGGCAAGCGCGGCGGGTTCTCGTTGTTTTTTGAGAGGAAGCGTAAACCCTGGCAACGAGCACAGCATGTGCCGGCGTTCGGTCTGAAAGCCCGCTAGGCTAATGAGTGAATCTACCGGCATATAGTGACTCGCAGATCTGGATCACTTTACTGAGTGACTCAGAAGCTGAAAAAGGATCCAAGTATACTAGCTCTACCCAAGAGTATCTGGCTGCAGTTCTACAAAGTGTAAGATTACATGTCTATACGCGTTAACTGCGTTAAAAACATTAACGCGTTATTTTTTTCTGTGATTAATTAATCTAATTAACGCGTTAACTTCCCAGCCCTAGTAAGTACTAAATAAAAATGGCAGTAAGCCACTAAACTTTGTGAATCCTGTTTCTGTAGGGCAATGGTTACGAATGGCCAGGAACTCAATAATTCAGTAGCTGAGTAGCTAACTGTAGCAATCTGGGGTCAGAACATAGTAACAAGACAAATTCACAAACAACTAGCCACAAGCAAGGGTCAAAATCACAGAGAATCAAACCAAGTACAGCTCAGAACTGCGATAAAAATTGCAAGACCTCACAAAAAACAAGGCCAAATGTTCAATTCTCCTGAGAAAGAACAATCATGACAGTCATCTGTGACAGCATTTAAAGCAGTAATTAATTATGTAATTATCTGAGAACAATTAAACAATTCTTAAATGAACAGGTTTATTTTCATCACAAGATAACTTAACCATTGTTTTCTTATAACAATCATCTTTGATGTTATCAAGGTTTAGTGGTGTTGCTTTGTATACAGCTCAAATACTGAATGATTTACACATCTGGTTTAAAGACAAGCTTGTTTCCTCATGAAGACACTTTTAAGTTGAACTGACCAGTTGTATAGTGAGGCATGACATGTATATGTATAAAACATCAAAGAGAGACACAATGCCCTCCTCAAATGTAGGAAAATCACAAAGGGGCTAACCGTGTTTTTACAGTTTGATAAATACAATACATTTTATAGCTATCTTTAATAATAGTTTAATGGAATACAATTTAATAATAAACACAAGAAACACCTCTGCCAAACAATGCAGTTAACAGTAGACTACAGTTGCCAAGCAACATTTACAACACAACCTAGCATATTCCCACAGAATTTTGTTGATTTGTGCGATGAATCTATAGTGTATTTTGCAACAACTTTGAATGTTGCTCAGCTAATTTTAGAACTCAAGCATTGTTTCACAGTGTCCGTCTCAATGATGCTAACATAATTTGCTACTGTGCCCCCTTCTGGAGAATCTTAACTTGCTAAAAGTGAGCGTGTGAGTTACAAGCCTCCCACAAAACAGTTACCCACAAATGTGTGGATCTCGCTCTAAGGACTGACCTGGAAACAGTTTCAGGAGGCAATTCAGGCACTGCAGGCGCATTTCCTCCCTCTGTTCGGGGCTCCTTGCAGGCTGTGGGCCCACTGGAAGGTCACCCCCAGGCCACACAGCCTCCTGAAGTACCCTCAGGTAGATCACCCAGCACGGGGCGCTGATCAGGTGGGCAATTCCAACTTCCAACCATCTGGAGAGCAGTCACAGAGAAGAAAACAGCTAGAGGATCTTCTATCCTTGATCCCTCGAGATACCCACAACTTACACAACTGATTCTCATTAGGTTCCAGACACTCAAAAAACCTTAACAAAAACCAGAGAACATGAATTTACTTCAAGTGCTGTCACATGAAACATCATTCACTTCACAAAAGATACGGACACGTTTCCTGGACAACAGAACTTCTGTAGGCATTAAATCAAAGTTCATGGCAGAGCTAACACTTGTTCCCATCACCAGGGATAGCACAAGCATGATATCACTCTATTCTAATAATTTCAATTTGGCTCATTTAAATTAGTTCTAGGAAAAGTGGTGATGTTACAATTTCAATCAAACTGTTTGAAAGCAAGAATGTATAATATAATTTATACATTTTGGGGATTTTGATCTGAGACATAGACCTCAGCGTGGCTCCGGGGGGCACATTTTGTGTACCACTTACATCTATATGTGCTTGCATACCATAAATGTCAATCCCTGAATTTAACTTAAATTTTATAAGATGTGATAAGATTCTAAAAGAATGTTTTGTGTACACTGTTGTAGTTACAGACAGGCCTTGTTTTCATCATTTTTGACTGCAAATCAAACTGAAAAACTGCATACGTGAACTTGTTTTAAATGCGGTAAATTAATGTGTAGCTAATTATGCAATTAGACTTAAATATAACTGAGCGAACAGCAAAATAAAAGTTATTTTATTATACAATGCACTTAGGACAGGTTAAGCCTCACTCGTACCTTATTTTCTACTTCTTATTTGAGCTGTTTTGTTTGTTTCACCAAGTCTTACGTCTGTTGCACTAAATGTACACTGTGGAACCGGTGCTTCACCATTTTGTCTCTCTATGTGAAAAATAAATCATACTGGTTAAACCTACATGAAATGGAAAAATATGTAATAATGATATGGGAGAGGACTCCTTTGCAGCAAATTGTAATTATAGAGATGATCCTACTTTGTAGTCCCTAGGACATCCTGCATAAAGCATAGACAAGTAACATGAAGGCAAGACAAGAGATGCAATCCAACAACAGCATGAACAAAATCAAAAACATGAGTTTCATAAGCAACGCTTGAGGCATAAATTAAAATACAAAAACAATATGCAACAACAATAAAAAAATGGCTGTGATACAGACCACTCTGTACACAGTGAAAGGCAATCCTTCATAATGATTCTTTCTACACACTTAAATAGTGCTGCAACAGACCGTTTTTTGAAAGATCCATAGCACCCCAAATATCGAGGAATGCGAACTGCTGCTCAGGTTCTCACAAATCGTATCATGGCAATTAAATGCTATGTACTGCACTTGTGATATGCCTTAGAACCAAACTTTTTGAAACTTTTTTTTGTACTTTACGGGTACTGGGCCATACGAAGTTTGATACACTAAAACAGAGTTCCCCTAAACTTCTCTAAACATGTTTTAAATGATTTTTTTTTAGATATTGTCATTTTCAAATATATATAGATGCAACTCTGATCAAAGAAAAACAGCAAGAGGATACAATTAAATAGAGTAAGACTCTGCTCACTGGTGAGTTGCGCTATTTTTAAAAAAAATAAAAATGTAAATTTTCAAAGTGCTAAAAATTTAACATTTATTTTCAAACATTGTACAGCTTATGTTGATCATGTTTAAGAGCAAGTTCTCACTTAGCTCTTGTCAGCTTATGGAGACAATCCTCACATCAGTCTGAAATATGCTCCAAAATAAAGTAGAACTGTAGTTACTTATGAAAAGTAAAAGAAAAGTAGCTAATCTACTTTGAGTCACAGGTCATGGGTTTTGTGTTAAAATCAATGGTGTTCATTTCAAGTAACAAGCCTTGTCTGAAGTAATCTTGAGTCTCAAGCAATACATTAAAATGCATTAGCCAATCAATAAGGTGACGACCTGCTTTATTTTGATTAAATTGCTTTTGAAGGATTGTTTAGGAGGGTCTTTGGGTCTAAGGAAAACTACAAGCAGCTTAGTGTGTGTGTGTGTGTTTGTGTGTGTGTGTGTGTGTGTGCGCCCTGTGTATGGCTGGAGCCCCACACAGGATGAATCCCTGCTTTGCCTCTATAGACCCCGGGATATGATCTGGGTACCCAAGACCCTAGCAAGGATTGAGCAGTTACAGAAAATGAACGAAAGAATGAACTACAAGCAGCAGAATGGGGTTGAAAAGAGTATGACATGTCCCCAGTACCCCATTCTCCCCTCATCTTTTTGTTGAGTTATATTGTTTTGATGTGTAATTTCTTGCTTGGTTTTAATAACTATCATTATGTTGTTATTATTATGACTATGTTCATTATTCTGCTATGATGTGCAGCAATCTGCCATGTGCAATATTGCACAATGTTCTTATCAGGTGGTAAAACATTATGTGAAATATCTCATGTGCAGTTGTCTTACCATGCGAATTATCATCTGATGTTTTAAGTGGGTGCTGAATTACTTCATGATGTGCAATAGTCTTATATGTGCAAGATCAATATTACTTAAATACTACTGATCTCTACTATCTGCAATAGTGTACTCCTAACTACCATCTGTGTCATTAGTTTTCACTTAACTCTAAGTTACTTAGTAACTTATATGCAGCATGTGTATTTAGCATAGTGTATTTTCATATTGAGTTGTTTTGTCTACAGATTTGATTAATATTGATTTAGACTCTATATTTTTTATTGGCCTCTTTGCAGTCATAACATTTTCCTCAATACAATTTTCCGACTCTGGTTCTGATTTTGTTCCAACCAATGGCAAATGTGATGGGAGGAGCCCCGATTCCCACTGGGTATTTTGAAAACTGATCAATATTATAATTACTACCAGTCTATTGGGACCGATTTGGCAAGATTCTTGGAACTCACAGTAGATAAACACTGTGATAGGCTAGAGGGCTCATATTGCAGCCTTCTGATATATCAGTATAGCAAGGGCCAATGTTGTGATAATGTATAACAAGTAATTCACCGTGGAGACTATGGAAGAGTTTTGTTTTTATCTCAGTGTTGACTTTGTTTCAGCTTCTGCTAGTGCCAGTGATGTGTCTGTCTTTTAGCATGCTGGGCTTGTTTTGGGAACAGGAGGCAGTGTGTCTCGTCCTGAGCAATGAATATTCAATCTCACACATCCACTCTCCTCACAAGTCATTGCATACAGGTACAAAAGTAGCCACTGCATGCATCCCTCGGGGTAAGCGCACGCAGACAAACATGAAATTGATATGGGCAGTCCTGCCAAAAACACACCATTCATTTAGAAAATCTCAAAGTTTAGGATGAATGAAGAACTGTGTTAAAAAAAAAAACAGCTATGGATGACTGAAAGCATAGACTAAAGTGACCTTTCAAGACACATTAAGGCTATTTAGGGCTACCACATGCACTTAAGTATGCAGCAAAATCTACTTTTGTTGTCCTCTTTTACAATAGGCTTATGCAAGCTTTAACATTACCAATCCATCAGATCTGATAAGAGCAAGGAGACAAGACCAATGAACATTAGAATAACGCCTCACAGATGTTCTTACGCAACAGGGATAATTCCATGAGGAAAAAGAAGAAAAAAAAACAGTCCCCACCATCTAATCTCCAGCCAATCACTGAGTAACTTCTCCCTGTATTCCACAGCATCTAATTAAATTAGCCTGCTTAAATATTTTGATTTTCCAGTTTTCAAATAAAAGAAGGTTGCAAAAACTACAGCTGGAACTAAACAAAAAAAGCCAGGAAAGAAAACAAAAAAAAGAGAATTTATATCATTTTGATTTGTTTCCGTTCAACTTTTTTCTTTTATACTTTTCACAAGCCAAGCGCTAACACTGACAACTGAAACTGGCCCATCACACTGTGTTTGGGCTGAGTGCTCTCAGGATGACTGAAAAGCAGCCTTCAAGATCTCACAATGGCGAACATTATCTCCCTATGAGACTGTCCTGAGACGACCAAGAAAAACACGAGTATGAACGTAGACACAAGTTCAGTGTAAAACTGATTTTCCAAACTGATCCATCAACTTGAGAAGCAATGCGAAACACACTGTACTTAAAATGTTTTTGACCCTACCTTAATTTACCCCTCAAAATTAGATTTACGGCAAACCCTTTAATCTTACATTTAAGGCGTTAAGTCAAGTCAAGTGGGTTTCATGTGTCATTTCTGCCATATACACACAGTACATATTAAAAAAGAAACAACCAGGACCATGGTGCAACACAATTCAGAAGGTTCTGTTATTTAAGGGAACATTCAGTAGTTTTACCCTGTAATCAGTGTTAATCTGTGCCCTTTTTTCATTCATTTTCCTTTGTTTCCTGTACAGGGAATTAAGGTCAAAATTAACGATAATGGGTTGTGAAATGAAGGTGTTTGGTTTGTGAAAAAGGATGGGGCTGTTGTACTGTTAACAAAACTCATTTGTGTGGAATACGCTTTCACTACTTGTACATTAACTTTGTAGCTCCAGTGCAAATCCAAAGAAGCAAACACCAAGTTTCCATTACTTGTTAACTATTTTAGTCTCATAGCTGTAATGCAGCTGTTCCTTTCATAGCACAACATGCATGCAGGCGGTATTTTGTTCCAACAGAACAAAACAAAACATGAATGATATAAACAGGAAAAACCCACGAAAACGAAACTAAGGAACACCCCCAGATAAACACAGTGCTAGGCAGATGGAGGCCGAGTGGTTAGGAAGTTTCCCCTGCAATCAGAAGGCCATGGGTTTTAACCCCAGGTTCCTATTATTGGCACCACTAAGGTACCCTTTAGCATGCTGCCGTCCCCACACACTGCTCCCCGGGCGCGGAGTTCCTGGCCGCCCTCTGATTCACTTTGGTGAATGGGTTACATACAGACAACGAATCTGGTGCTGTTCACATTGTGTGCTGTGGTGTGTTCACGTCTGACAAATGGAAATTTTACACAGGCTGACACACAAACACGAGGCTACAGAGAAAGGGCTACAAGAAAACTGGAAAGCAATTATGCTGCATTTGTTCCACTATTAGCACAATGCTAATTTGTGCTATATAAACTGCCACTACTTGTTCGCCACATTTTTTTGGTGCTGGCTGGTGGTCTAATGGGGAGTTCCCCCCTGTGATCTGAAGGCCATGGGTTTGAATCCCAAGATTACCAGGTAAACCACTGAGGGAACCCTTGAGTAAGGTACCGTCCACTGCCCACTGCTTCACTTGGTGAATGTTTTAAATACAGAGAAAGAATTTCACACTTTTCACACTGTGTGCTGTGCTGTGTTTACATCTGACAGACGAACACTTCTTCACGGGATCCAGTGCCTGACTGCATTTACAGTAAAGGGAAAATGTGCCGTATAGCCTTCACTAGTTTTCATCACTACAAAAGACTTTAAAAGATATAAAAGATACAGGAGAAAGTAAAGGAACTTGCTGCTTGGTGCTGTTGTCTGGAAGCTATCCATAATGTGACATGTGGAGTCAGTGGAAGTGCTCAAGGAGTATCAAGCCTGGCCTGTTAAGTCATTCGTGTCTTATTACAAATTACTAATAAAAGATAATGAAGCCACAACAATGTCCATTTCAAGCTCACAGCTTAGTCTTTATTAGAATAGTACATGCAGGCCAATGCCAAAACTTTAGTGCTGCAGTATTGTCTTTCCTGTCTGGTTCAGAGCTACAGCATGATCTCAGCAACGTCTAGCCACCGTCAATGTGGACAAAACAGTCGCTATTACATAGCAGGGCAATATATACTTACCTATTATTTTCAAAGGCTGGAAATGTTAACCCAGAACAAATGCAGTCTAATTGATGACCAGTTCAAATTGTGGTATTAAAGGAACAGCTGTCCAAGAAATACAAGGCTAATGTAGCTAACAACTAATGGAGACTTTTACTCCTATAGACGGTGCCCTAATTGTCTACATGCAAATTGCACATCTAAATCATGTCTAAACACTTAGTTAACGAACCAGAAATGTGTGGTTTCTGAGAATTTGACATACATTTATCTGTAAAACTGCTCTTGCATCGCTAGCATCTATCCTGAGGACATGCTGTCCTCATGCAGCGTTCTCTCTCTTCCTCTGTCTCTCTACACTTTAAATTCAACCCCACTATTATGCAATACGTCTCATAACTCTTTTCATAATTTCTGCAGGCCCAGTTCATATTTGTGTAGCGTAATAAAGTCCATAAAACAGGGAAGGACTTCAAAAACACAGCGGGACATACAGTGCTCTGCAACAGACTGACTGCACACATGTATACTTTATACTTGTATACTTTCCAGCTCTCCGCTGTGCTGGGTTTTTACTGCGACTATTTGTGTTTGTGCGCGCGTGCGTGTGTGTGTGTGCGTGAACTCCAGGGTCGCGTGCCTCTTCTCCAGGAATAGCAGCAAGCATGGAAGCCGTTTATTTTAGCCAGCCGCACAAATACTTACGGATAGAAAGACACACACAGACAGTCAGATAGACAGACACTATCTGCATGAGCTTATTCAAAAGTGCAGTGACCCAGACTTATGTTTAACTTTATTCCTTTACATGGGCAAAAGAAATATGGCAAAAATGTCACCATACCATTCATTGCAATTTTTCTATGCAAAACAGCCAGCAAATAACAAACTCTGCAGCTTAAAAAAAAGCACTTTAGCCTGTCTGCAAAGGTTTGAAAGCTCTTAGTCAAATTGTGTTTGCAAATGAAAAGTTAGCATATCCCTCAAAGAACAAGCTAAAAAATGGCATCTTCTAAAATTCTAATGTATAATGTGCCATAACTTTTATAGAGACTATTTTTTTCCAAAATATGCTACATTCAGGAAATAAACAATAAGTAGAACTGTGTTCTCCGTACACAATGTGAACCTAGAAAATCAAAAGAACATGTTATTATGCTTGCATGCTGCAGACTTATACAGACTTTACCTCATTTTCATGTGATGCCTCTTATCTCTCTAAAAGTTCAATACTAAAAATATATAGGCTTGTGTTTGTGGAAGGTGGGACAAGTGTGTGTCTGTAAGTGTGCGCACGGTATAACGGTACCAAGAATGTTAATTAGACTGAAACTGTGAAACTGAATAACTGAAGGTCAAGTCCACAAACATATCAAACACCAAGACTGAATTAGAAAACAGAGTCATGCAAAACGTTAGAAGCAGTACCTCCAGACACTTAAAATTCTCCTCCAAGCATGTTGAGGTGCTATGAGATATGAGATCATGTAAATTAAAAACAACCTGCCTAGAAAGGCCAAAGTTGGTGTAATGGTGTAATAGTCCTTGCACAATCACATGCAAAAGTTTGGGCGCCCCTGGTGAAAATGTCTATATCTTTTATTTTCTAATGGCATGTAAATATAATTTCTAATATCAATGTAAATATACAAAATATAACTTCTCACTTAACCTGTAATTTGACCAGGGAAGCCCAAAACTTTCCATAAGATGTATACTGTATCAGTCAACATTTAGGCTTGTACATTTTTATTGTTTACACAGTTTTGAATGAATAGTGTAATGGAACAATAGGGCATTACAGCTTCCTTTTTCAAGCCGCTTAATCAGGAGTCACCAATAGGATTGAAGGGGACAGATGAAGATAAATATGTGCTGTTGTGAAAAACTTACAAACGTTCTCAGTTGTGATTGGAACCAGGCACCTGAAGCACTGAATGCCTCCAAAAGGAGCCTCACAGAAAGCTATTACATTAAATGAATATGAATGTGCTGCACAATGCCTGAGACGTTGTTTTACGATTGTTTTGTGTTAAAGCTTTGGCTTAAAAGTATTTTAATAAACACATTCTTGGCAGAGAGGTACATGCAAAGCACCCAAGTACATGAAGAGCATTCCAATCAAAAACAGCACATACAGAAGAAACAGTTTTTTTTCCAGTTCATCCCAAAGGTGTTAGATGTGGTTGAGGTCAGGGCTCTGTGCAGGACAGTCAGGTTCTTCCACACCAAACTCATCCAACCATGTCTTTGTGGAGCTTGCTTCGTGTACTGGGACATGGTCATACTGGAATAGAAAAGGTTCTTCCCCAAACTGAGTCCACAAAGTTGGAAGCATGGCATCCAATGGGTAAGTATTAAACTTGCCCTTCACTGGAAATAAAGGGCCTAGCTCAGACCCTGAAAAACAGATGTGTCCTAAGACCTTTGTCCATATAGTGCACATTCTATCAAGTGTATCCAGATTCTTTGACTGATGCTGTACGCAGACCGTACTTTTATGGTGAACCCTGTCAGTGGTGGGCTGTGTTAATTCCCACAGAGACGCTGTGTTTTATAGTGAAATAAGGACATAATACACTGTCCTTTAGTGGAACAGTCTGAACAGCCGAACTCAGAGGGGAGCAGTGGAAAATCAATTATCAGCTGTCTGAATGTGCTGGCTCCACATCACATGATGTTGCCACGTTTTCCTTGACAGCGAGATAAGAGCACGCCAACCACATACCGCAAAACGTGAAGATTTTCTTCACTTCTTTTTTTCATCTTTCAGTCATTCCCCGCCTCTCCCCTCTCCCTCTCCATCCTTTATCGCTGTCTCTCTCCATTGCACTGCTAAAAATGAAACGTTTTACTGAATTTGATCCATGTCATAGTAGCTTGTGCCAAGACATAAAAGAAAATATGGCTTGGCATGGGCTGCACTAGAAAAAAAAGTGTGCTGGGGTTACATAAGCCTGTTCTCGCACAAGTATAAATAGAGGAATAATAAAATGTGACCTTACTACCCACTGTAGACGTGCCAGCTTTTTACCTATCAGAGAGAAAGAGAGAGTACATGGTATGAAGGAAAATATCACTTCCCTTTTTCAAATGTTCCAGCTGAATTGAGTTTGACTGATAAGTTACATACATTGATATCTAAAAGGTGAAGCTTATGACAGTGCACTGTGTGTGTGTGTGTGGGGGGGGGTTGTATTGGGACTGAACATAACTTTTAAATGCCTTCAAAATGTTACAAAGTTTGTTCTGGTTTTGGCTAGCAATTGCAAGACTAGATTTACAGTTATATCACTATTGCTGGTATATTGCTTATTTAAGGCACTGTCTACATGCACACAGGCATTTTAGTGTCCTTCAGAGACATTCAGGTGAAGAGTCATTTATTTGGCTGGTTCCTATATGAAGTTCAAAATGTTTGAGGGTCTACACATTGAAATAACTGGTCAAGCCATTAATCCTGAATGAGACTCATGTTTGCATGTTTATGTTCTTTCGCATGTGGTTATTTCATATCTAAAGGCTTGAACATTGTTGAATGCTTTTCAGTTATTTATCATCTCTCTCACCCTAAAAAACAGGAAACCTGACTGAATCAGCTTCCGCAAAAGCAATGTTAATCTTTGGGGTCTGTGAACAAAAGGGCTCAAAATTTATGAGAATCTCCATCAAATGCCACCAAACATCTGGTCCAACACAACTAACAGAGCAACCAAAAATTATATTCTTAGCTCAATAAAAGAGCAGCTCCTCCAGCTTTCACTCAAGGTGAAGTATGTTTCCCTTTTATTCCTCTGGAAATTAAATATGCCCAAAGCCCCAATCCACAACAGCTGTTTAACAAGATGATGGTCAATAAAAAATGGCTTGAGATTTCTGTAGTCTCTGTAATGAGTCAAATGTTTGTCAGGATAGTTAGCCAGTATAAATTAGGAACTGCAGGAAAGAGCCCAACCCAGCATGATCTATGTGTTTAGTGCTTGGAAAGACACCACTTCTACCACCAACAATCTCAGGGAGAGGCAGTCTTGACCACAGAGGCCTCAGAATGAGAAGCCAGAGCATCAAAAAGGCAATGGCCTAACCAAAGCAGAGGCCTTAGAAGGTGCTTATTTGGGACAGCATATAAGCTACACAATGTTACATACTGCAGTCACTCTGTATATGCTTGAAATATATTGCAAACCCCTTGACATAACAAAGTTCAAGATTATTATTGACCGAAAATACGTGTTTTGAATTTGGAATTGCTTGACTTCCTGCAGAAACTTACCTGGACCATTTTGAGATGTTCAGGATGTTCACATCATTCACTCACTGAACCTTTTGCAATATACATCAAGTCAATGCTGGTTTAACAGTTGGTTTAGCCATTTATGCTAATGTATTCTGTAGTCCTAGAAATGTAGCATTCGCAGGGTCTTATCTGATCCAGGCTATTGATTCCTGGTCATCCTCAGGCTGGTGCTCTGATTAAATCTAAGCTCCTCACAACCTTTACAGATTAGGGTACTGATGTAATTGACTGTGGTGGGGACCTTCCCGGCAGCGCAGCAGAGGGCAAACGCTAACGGTAAGACCTGAATAGAATCTGACAGCAATCAAATATGTGCAGAAAAAGAGCTCAGTGGGGTGAGACGCTGGGAGCGTAAGTTCTTTGTGTTGTCTTTTGGGACATGGTGGGATTTCTTCACGGTGTCAGTGAAAATCGATTAGCTTTTTCAAAAAGGCCCC
Organism: Clupeocharax schoutedeni; assembly: GCA_037974565.1. Lineage (NCBI taxonomy): Eukaryota > Metazoa > Chordata > Actinopteri > Characiformes > Alestidae > Clupeocharax > Clupeocharax schoutedeni. Next base: position 4,141 of record JBBPDH010191313.1, on the reverse strand, counting down.
TCACAAACATCGCCATTGTGTTGCTACTAAGTGAACTTGTCGAGAGGATCCTTTAACATTACCGAGGTGGAGGATGCACCAATGGTCTGAGAGGGTAATACAACACTATGTTGGTGGTCGGTAAAAGGATTTAAAAGTAACGTTCAGAAAGACCTTCATTCAGTTTAGCTAATTTACTGGATATTGTAGTGAAAATCTGATTTTGGTAACTTTCTCCCATTGCAAATGTGGCTGAACAGCCAGGGCCTGTTAAGCAGGGAAAGTTTAGTTCTGGTTTGGCACAGAAGTTACAAAGAAAACAACTTACAACTAAGCTAAACTGGATCAGATTTATACAAATGTGTGTCTAAATCCTCATACGCTTTCCTCTAAAAGAGTTCTACCAATATAATATTAAGCACTAATAGGTGAATACAATGAGTTAATCTTATTATAAAGGCAACTGTCAAGTGGTGGGATATATCACCCAGCAGGTGAAGTTGATGTAAACTGATGTGTTGAAAGCTGAAAAATGCCCAAGTGCAAGTGTGAGTCCAACATGTATAGTCATACAAGTACAACACACAGTGATAGTCTTTCTCTGCATTTAATCCATTCACCAATTGAAGCAGTGGACTGCCGCCAATGAGGCAGAGTATCGTGAGTGTGGAGCACACAGCTCTGCGTTTCGGTTCATTTTGCGGGGGTTAAAATATTATATATATATATATATATTAGGGGTGGGAAGTTAACACGTTAATTAGATTAATTATTCACAGAAAACCATGCTTCTCATTTAAAAATTGTAATCGTTGCCCAGCATTCATTTATATACAATACACAGTGAGCTGTTCACACTCTCAGGACAGGTTCAATCTCACCTTTATCTTATTTTATACTCTGTATTTGCATGTTTTTGTTTTGTTTCCCAATCTCTTATGTCTGCTGCACTATATGTACACTGTGAAATTTGAGCTTTGCCATATTAGCTCTCTGTTTACTTGTATGTGGCTGAGATGACTTTGACTTCAAATTCTGTTTGTTATTGGTGCCCCCCTGTGGAAAAGCCAGCTAAACATGATCCTGGAATCTCTGGACTATAACACAAAATGAAATGTTTCACAGATTGACAGTTGTATGAAACTCTGACAAAGCTTAAAAGTACAGTTTCTCTGGATGACCTCTGATCAGTCAGCCTAATTATACTATGAAGACACATTTTCTCAAATTAAGAATGGCTTTGGATAAGATAGCCACTATTGATCATTTTACAATGAAACAATGGTTATTATACCCTGTACCCAGTAGTGGGAAAACCAAGCATTTCTTGGTTAATAGGTTTTTGTTAAATATTTGCCTAAACAAAGTTCTGAAACAGAATACCTAAGCTTGGGTCCAGAAGTCCAGGATAGCACAATTAGCTTTGCTCTCTTTGGGTGGGTAGGATGGCCATCGCTCTCCCCCATCAAGCCAGTGCAGGTGTTTCTCAGTTGATTTTAAATGAGGACCTCTTCCAAGCTTGTCAAACTGTCCATTGATACTGCATTTTCTTGAACTGCTGGTAATGCAGTAACAGGCTTCACCTGACTTATAGGAAGCATGTGCAATCCAACAGCCTTCCAGTGTTAGTGCAATTTTGTGTCTGGGGGTGTTCTAGCGAGCAGGTATAACTGGACACAATTAAATAAGGGAAACACAGGCATGATGGTGTTTCTTTTAAATATTTTGATCAAGTATTCTAAAAAATGTAAAAAGTTCAATCTGTGCAATCAGATGGTTGTGGGTTCAAATCCCAGAACTTCTATTGTCACCACTGATACCCTTGATAAAGGTACAGTCCCCACACACTGCTCTCCGGCGCCCCCTGTGGGTGGCAGCTTCACAGAGAAAGAATTTTGAAATTGTTCACACACTGCGGTGTGGTGAGTTCACACATGACTATAAGGGGCCACTTTAAATATATACTTCATTTCAGTTTTCTGTATTTCATTACATGATACATGATAGTATTTTGATAAGTCATGTGATGTCTCTAGAATACTCCTCATATAAATACTTATATATCAATGTTTTTACCAGAGAGCCCACACATATTTGTGGCCAAACTTTGGCGCACAGGAAAACTCTGTTCTCAACTCTGATGCTTTAAAAGGAATGGTAGAGTAACACTCCAGGTCTTAGTGGACACACACACCCAGACTAAACCATGATGTCAAGATGCGTTTGCGGCAAAATGAAGTCATAGGCCGAAATACTCCTCTCCTTAGGTGTTTATGCCACAGGGGAAAATTGTAATGTCTTTAACACTCCAGATCCTCTTTTCAGAAGAAACAGGAGCTGAGGTGTATTCAAAATAAAAAGCCCAGTGCCACATAACCCAATGACCTCATGGTAATGCCAGTTTACACGGTAAGACCATTTAGCACATTCCCATGAGCCAATTTGGGTTTCGTTTCCAATGTGATACTTATTCTTGACCACCACCCTGCTGACATACAGACAGGGGATCAGTCTTCGCTCTGTGGGTGTGTTTGTGTGTGTGTGTGCGTGTGTGTGTGTGTGTGTGTTTGCCCTGTGAGTTAGAGCCCATTCCTCAGATAGTGTAAATGCTCAACTTTTTATGCCCTGTCCATTCGCCATGTAAATCTTTGACCTATCAACCATTTGATTCAGTTTTGATTATAACCACAGAAAGCAGGAGTGCTGACGGGGCTGCACGAGAAAAAAGTTAAACCAAATAAAAGTGTATACAGAAATTACATACAGATGGGATGTATATGTATAAAAGGGAGCATATCTGAGGTATATTTAGGGTTTACTCATTTTATTTTACCACATCACATATTCATGGATTTTCATTATATGTAGGTACTCTTGGAATGTAACCCCTGTGAATATATATATATATATATACATGGATCAGCCCTAATTTTGCATGGAGTGAAGGCAGCCAATGGATCATGTCTATTGTTTAAAAGTTTCATTTTATAAGATGTTCCATTCTTGTATGTGTCAAGCAGTCTTTCCAGACTTCTCTCCTGCTGAGCTGTCACACACACACACACACACACATACACACACACACACAGAACGTGGAGATCCCCAGCCTTGGAACGATGTGCAAACATGGCAAAAGTCTTCCAGAAGATTCCTCTTTAACATTTGCAAGCTTGATCTTGTGAAGAATATCTGTTTAGGGACCAATGATTCAGCGAGAAAAGCAGACAAATACAAACGCACACACTCACTCACACCATGTTTTAAAATTGCTCGCCAAACAGAACAAACAGATTACTGGCAACCGCACGGATCTGTCAGGACAAATGATATACATCTCAGAACACACATATACGTCTCGGAACACCCATACGGGCAGAGGTAAACCGTCCTGAAACTGCTCTGAACTGACCTAACACAGGTTGTGACCATTTAGGACGGCCAGACCACAACCTCACAGAAAGAAAGAGGCAAGAGAGCCCTCACTGCCAAGGTATACAAAAACACACTCACACTCCTACACATTAGGGTTGCACAATATTGATCAAATACCATTTTACAAAAACATTGCTTCACACCAGATAATGCAAATCCATCCCTTCAGTTACACATATTTGTTTGCGTATTAGCTTTGATAGCATAAATATATATATTTCACCTTGATATTTCAGTGACTTGTCCGGTTTACGCATGTTTCAGGGGCCGTTCACATATCGCGTCTTTTGCGCACGCAAGTCCATTATTTCAAATGTAGATGCGCAGCAGCCGCGCTCATAATGGAAGCGACGGAGTCGCAACGCATCTGATTTTTTCAGCCGCGTCCGCACCGCGTTTAGTTGAAAACATCTCAACTTTTTAGAATATTGCAAGCGCACCGCGGGTCATGTGACAAGATACAACCAATATTACAAACAGCATTAACAAAAATGAATCTATGCCCACCTCTAATATATGTATATATATATATATATATATACACACATATATATTATTATTATTATTAGAATTATTAGGCAAGTTGTATTTTTGAGGAATAATTTTATTACTGAACAACAACCATGTTTTGGCAACAACCAGCCCAAATCAGGACTCCACCTCCACCTTGCTGGCGTCTGAGTCGGACTGGATCTCTCTGCCCTTTACCAATCCAGCCACGGGCCCATCC
>JBBPDH010191306.1:0-16681 GCA_037974565.1 Clupeocharax schoutedeni | reverse complement strand
TATAGGGTGTTGATGTCATTAGACCACACCCCTTCTCATTACAGAGATGCACATCACCTAATATGCTTAATTGGTAGAAGGCTTTCGAGGCTATACAGCTTGGAGTAAGACAACATGCATACAGAGGATGATGTAGACAAAATACCCATTTGCCTAATAATTCTGCACTCCCTGTATGTAGTAAAAAGGCTGTTGTTGTTGTTGTTGTTGTCATTATTATTATTATTATTATTATTATTATTATTATTATTATTATTATTATTATTATTATCAGTAGTAGTACTAGTACTGGCTTATGCCTATATAAAAGAAACAAGATTTTTTTCACTTTTTTTAAAAAAAGGTGGGAATCGCTTAATTTTTTTTAATGCCATTAATCGCATGGAATCTTCACGTTAACGGTGTTAACGCCGATAATTAAAAACACCCCGCAAACCCTCCGCATTTTGCCAGTGGAGCGTCTTGAGTGTTCTCGTGTTTTTTGGTTTGTCCTTCTTAAAGCCCTTTATTTTTATTGTTGTAATTTCAATTAATTCATTATTGTATTTACCTGCTTATACCAAAGAAAATAACAGCACATACCAAAGAAAAAGTGGGTGCATGAATTACAGTACATTCTATATAAGGGTAACAGGTATTCTATGTTTTAGTACCACAGGAGATCAGTGTAAACTGTACAGTACTCCTATGGGTTTAGCTTTATATTTTCTGTAAGGGTCATGAGTTTAAAATGTGTCTTAGGAGCATATTTGGAGGCTTATTTAGGGTTTACACAATAAAATAGGCATTTATGGCATTTGTTTACCACGTCACTAATACGCATTGGATCGTAACCCCCGGGATTTACTGTATTTTTGAACACTGCCAAATGGTGCTGAATGTGCAAACTGATTTTTAACCTACATTAAAAGCAAAAACTTCAAATCAACATTCTAATGTGATGGGTGTGCCTGTTTTCTTGCCACTAACTGGTTGCCACAAGCATGGCACGGTGACAGAGCCACTCGGAACCACGGTTTTCTGAGGTGGACCTGTGTCTGGACTTGTTTTTGTTGGCTGTTAAGTAAAAGAGGTGTCACCCACATCTGTGTAATGGAAAGGCAAGATTGTTATCGCTGCCATCTCACTCTGCTGTAAACCAGAATCACACGAAATCTTCTCTCCTCTACTGGCAAACTGTGATTAAGTACTGCTGTCCAAAAGCTTCATACGATGGGCCATCAGGCTCTGAACGCACATAAATGTAAATAACTGTACATACATGTTTACTCCCTGGTTAACCAGTACATTTCTGTGATTGACTGATTGATTGATTGATTGATTGATTGATTGATAGAATGATAGATACATACATACAACATTCAAATGTGTACGTAATGTAATGTATTCTCATGTAATGTTTTCTTGCCACTAATTCGTTAAAACCAGGAAGGGGTGGTGACAGAGCCACTTCGAGTCTGTTTTCTGAGTTGGACCTGTCTCTGTACTTGTTTTCATGCCTGGCAAGTGAGAAGAAAGCGGCCTTCGGGGTTCTGAAAGCACATAAATGCCATAAAATGTACATAAATGTTTAGTTCCAAATTAACCAGCACATTTCAGAGAACTACCTCACTTTGTATTGTACATACACCCCGCACTTAATCTGTTTACTGCTAATACAGGCTGTATGATCTGTTACTGACAAAGTATAATTGTGGTTTCTATGCTGCTAACTATCCTGTGTGATAGGAATATGTCTCCAGTGCAACATTATATGCAGGGGTTGAGAGAATGTTTTTGCTCTAGTACTCTAATGAGTACCTACATTAATTAATTGGTACGCACCAAAATAAAAGCAATTCACCTCACCATATCTGCTCATTTGTGCGATGAGGAACAGGATGAGCCTTACAAAATGAGCCTGCTTGAGCCTTACAAAATTACCTCCATCAGGCCACTGATGTGAACTCTGTCTCTGACCAAACAATCAGAAACTGACTTCATGAGTGTGGCCTGAGGGCCTGACATCCGCTATTGGTCTCTGTGCTCACTGCCTGGCACCATGGAGCCATAGAACACCAGAACTGACAGGTCTGCCACTGATACTCTGTGCTTTTCACAATTGAAAGCAAATTTGCCCTGAACACATGTGACAGACATGAAAGGGCCTGGAGAAGCCATGGAGACAGTCATGCTGCCTGTATGCTTCAGCATGACCGGTTTGGTAGTGGGTCATTGATGGTCTGGGGAGGCATATCCATGGAGGGACGCACAGACCACTACAGGTTAGACAAAGGGACCCTGACTGCCCTTAGGTATTGGGATTAAAACCATTGTCAAACCCTTCACTGGTGCAGGTGCAGTTCCTAGAGGATGAAGGAATTGCAATTAAATCTAACAGAACACCTCTGGGTCATTATATTTCGGCCCATCCAACACCACTTGATTGCACCTCAGACTGTCCAGGAGCTCAGTGATGCCCTGGTCCAGATCTGGGAGGAGATCCCCCAGGACACCATCTGTCATCTCATTAAAGTGACCATTCTGTCATCTGTGAACACACCACAGCCCACAGCCTGAACAGCACAACATTAATTTAATCCATTCACCAAATGAAGCAGCGTGCAGCCAGGAACAGCAGTGTGTGGGGATGGTTCCTTCCTCAAGAGAACCTCGAAGGTGCCACTAGCAGTTCAAAACCTGACTTTCTGATTGCAGGGCGAATGTCTTGACTGCCTAGTGGATAGAAGCGAACACCCAACATTGTGAGGCATGTATACAAGCACTTGGGGGTGCTGAGTACCATTTTACCTTTTACACTACTATTTGAAATCAGCATTTTCAACTCTATAAAGACCATTTTGGTTACAGATAAATGTGTTAAATAAACGTATGCGACTCTAGTATTGATTGAAGCCATCCTAGCTTCCGTAGTTTTTCAGTCTACACAGTACAAATGACTATAGACTAAAATAACATCAACATGAGATTGATAGTGTGTTTATTAAGAAAGTGTAGCCAAACGTTACAGCCCAATTCAATTCATTTTTTTCTGATGGCATCACCACATTTTGAGGTACAGTACAGGTGAACTGCCACAGTAATTTTGTGGATGCAAAAGAGTTATTTTATAATATCCATTTAGTTATGATTACTTAGGAATTTAAACGAACTTTTCTTGTTTCGCACATTCAGACAGAGTACATTTCTGTATATGTAGAGTTTGCATAAATACATGGACATGAATATGATTTTTCAAATTGTTTTTAATTTCTCATCAACAAATTCAGAGTTATACAGTCATTAAAAACCTCTACTCAAGAAACAGCAAAAACTGTTGTTTCACACATTGCTTCATGCTGACAATACATTCACTATTTGCAGGCCTAATGCATGTTATTATATGTGCTTGACTTAGTAAAGCTACAGCCATCTGAATAAATAAAGTCAGTAACGGGGGTGGGGGGTGGGGGGGTGGGTGACAGTTGACTATACTCTGTTATATAGGAGGTCAACCTCTTAGACACATGTCCAAATCCTGTGGTGGCTCCTAAAGACTATATAACATTGAAATAGTCGATTATTCCTTCTACATTCCTACTTTAAGAAGCTGTACAAGCATTACTTTCCAGGGGCAGTGTTGGGAGTAATGTTCAGATTTTGTGTTCTTTCATTATTGTGCAAATCTAAATCATGAAGTAAATGAAGCAACATTCACTTCAAAAAAATATTTTTCACACATATATTACAGCTGATGGAAATCTTACCAGGTCTGCCCAGGATGTTTTTTTTTTCTCAGCACCATCTTGTACACTAAAACAACAGACTTTGGTATGATACATATTGAGTGATTATTTTTGGAAAAATAGGCCTAGTTTAGCCGGACTGCAAATACAGTGTGTATAAAAACGAATTCCCCCTTCAAAATATTCACATTGTCCAATTGCATTCATCAATGCAACTTATAACATCCAAGTGAATGATATGATATAGCTACAATCACTGAGATGGATAAAGGATCACCTCCCTCCTACAAAATACTTTTAAACTTGATTAGGTGTAATTAATCACCTTCTCCATAGCACACCAACACCTGTGATTAGTTGAGCATAGAAACGGCTATTCCCTTCAAGTCAAATTAGTCAATTATGGGTGACGGGGCACCATCAAAAAGGTCAAAAGGCTTTATCAATCTCTAGGAGCACAGTAAAGCATATAATGAAGAAGTGAAAAGTGTAGGGTACTACTCAGACCCTCCCCACATCAGGCGGCCCCTCAAAACGGGAAGGAAGAATGAGGATGAAACTGGTCAGAGAGGCCACCAAGATGCCAGTGTCAAATTCGAACCAGTTACATGAATTTATTGCATAAGAGTGGTTGTCGTGTGCATGTGACAACAATATCCCAAGTGCTCCACATATGCGGTTTGTATGGGAGAGTTGTAAGAAAAAAAAGCCACTCCTCAAGACAGGCCACATTAAGCCTTCACTGAGCATTGCCAAAATGCACCTTGACGAATCTGAAGTGGAAAAAGGTGTGATGGCCAAATAAGACCAAAATCAAACTATTTTGGTCTCAACAGAGAGCCAGTACAGCTCACCATCCAAAGACCACCATGACTACAGTACAATATGGTGGTGGCAGCATTCTATTGTTGGTCTGTTTGTCTGCAGCAGGGACTTGGGCACTTGCCAGGATAGAAGGAAAATATAATGGGACCAAATACAACCCAATACGTGAGGTAAAACGAGGTAAATGGAAAGAAAGGTTCACCCTTTGACATGACAATGATACAAAGGACACCTTAATATTGACCACACAGTCTCTGTAGAAGTAGCCTAAACTTAAACTCTATTGAACATCTAAGGAAGATTGCCACCTTCCAATTTGATTGAGCTTGAAGAGTTCTGTAAAGAAGAGTGGACAAATACTGCATAGTCTGGACTCAAGTCATATGTGGAAGTCATACGTTGCATTGAGGAAAAACAACTGAAAAACAAATTTTGTGTATGTCTTCATTTCAGGCAGCAAAGAAATGCGAATGTATTTAAATGGGGTGATTCTTTTCTGTACCCACTGTAATGGGTAACACTGACTGTGACACATTTCAAACACAACTTCCATTACTCGTTTGCTAGCTAGGATACGTTTAAGAAAACAAATCTTTTTTGTTGTGTATTAGTATAAATAAGTTCCTAGGTTAAGTGATAAGTAAGAAAAGTGGTCCCTTTATAAGGAAACTAATTTATTGCTATGCTCAGTGTTAAAACATTAGTCCACTTTATCTTTTGTGACTGTGCACATTAGGCCTGGCCTGAATAATTGAAATCGTTTTAAATAGTTGAAATCAGTATTTAGTATTCAGAGGGTTCATACTTTTTTCTCTCCAAGCCACAAAACGTGTAGTTTAAACTGCACATTTCGGCAGCTTACAAAACGACAGTGATAGTTACTATAAGGTAAAATAAATATTAATAAATACATTACAGCTAGTTTAGTCATTCACATCCCCTACAAAGCAAAGTGCACTCAAGCAGAAAGAATAAAGATGCCTGGAATCACATACCGTATATGGAAGCATTTTAAATAACTGACTAGAAAATGACCACAAGAAAAATGCTCAGTGCAAAATCTACGTTATGAGGCCTGTAGGAAGATACAAGATAGACGAACCACCTCAAAAATTAAAGTACTCTGGTGAGGGTAAGGCAGAAACTGGGAGCTCAGAGTCTCCAAACTTGTGTGTTGGGTGACTTCTGGCAGAGGATAAGGAGAACACAGACTTCTGTCAACTAAAATCCTAATATCGATCAAATCTAATAAAATAATTCCTCATTTATTAATGCTACACTCTTAATGGCCAAGTGGCCCACATAAGCTGTGTTTGAGGCTACAACTGTAGTACATGTAAGCAGCTTCCTAGGAATACAATTATAGTTGGAAGTGAAGGTGGAAGTGCAGTCATGAAAATATTTGAAATAGTAGTTAATTACAGCAAATATAATCACCAATATTTTATAAGGGTGATGGTGAGAATTTAAGAAAAATGCCAATTAGAAAAATATTATTCGGCCCAATCCTAGTGCACGCCGGTTGCAGCAACTGGCAGTCGGTCAATTAGGGACTATTTTTTTCTCAGCACTTCATCAAACATTAGTAATAACAAAGACAAAATAGAAGTAAGATCGAATTGAAACATCACATCATCAAGCTAATCTAGTTCCCCTAATAATACTATGTTTGTGTAATGAAGAGATGACCTATCAATAAATAAGTAGTGTATATAACCACTCTCTTCACTTCAAGTTCACCAACTGTCCACCATATGATCTACTGTTTGACCGACTAAACCCTTTTGATCAATAGTTCATTCACAAATGCATTTAGTGCATGCAAAATCTCATTCATAAAATTAAAACAAATACAGTGAGCCAGTGACTTCCCTCACTGCTCAGGCTATAAAACCGCAAGTAAACGCATTTAACATAAAAATGCTTAGAGAAACTATTTAGCCTTTTTGTTATAAAAAAAGATCTGAAAAATTACCCTGCTAATATACTGTATGGTTTGACTACTGTTCTATGTTTTATTTTCTGGAACTCACTTAGAAGACGGTTGGCTGTTTTATAGATAACGAAGTAGCTGTAAATTGGTGTATTCCATGACATATTATGTATTGGCCTGCCATGACTACAGAATAAAAAAATGATATTCTAAACAAATCTACTTCATTATTACCTTGTTCTAAGTTTGAAGATTACAGGGGGTCCTCAGGCTATGACAGCCTCGACAGATGATGTTTCGAGTTTACGACGCCCATAACTAGTTTGGTTTCAAGCAGCGGAGGAATACTCAGAATGCGCAGAATCATGGCGTATGAGAGTGGGAGCTGGCCTACCCCAGTACGCTTACCTACGGAATTTTGGACTGTTCGTGTTTTTACACTCATTTTCTGTCAATTTTTCCTGTTATTATAGTACAGTGTACAAGTGCAGTATATTCATGTCCTTTTTCCCTTTTCTGTGGCTTTGTTGTGCTTGTATGTTTCAGAATATGAACTGTGTTAGGATTGGTAAGTGACTTAGGCTAGGATGTGTTTCAACTAACACAAAAAAATCGGGTTACATCGCTTAAAATTGGATCGTGTTCATAGCTACAAATTATATTTGCATGAAGCAAAATAAAATGTTTGTTGCTATAAACTGTGTGTGTGTTAGATTCAATTCGTTAATTGTGTAAACAGTAGAACTTGTCGTAACATTTGATTGTGACAGCCCTATTTGTGGATCATCTTAAGATTGTGATCTGCTGATTCAGTCATTCTAAATGTTGCCTTAACCAATATCCGGGCCTGTGAGTACTGCTGATTAACCAATGCAACCTCAAACCGTGCACATTTTATGGGTCAAGTGCTCAAGGGCAGAAAAAGCTCAAACTGTATCAGTCTTTAGGGTTTAGAATTGTTGGCTTTCTGCAAAAGTGCTTATATGTTAGTGTTGTTCATGTAGCTACATAACAACAAAGGTTTAATGAATGACTAAATCAAATACCAAATGTAAAAGCACAAAAAAACTGAAATAGTGGACTTCTTCTGGTCATGGCTTAGGATAGATCTGAAGCCTGATGGTTGCGAGCACTATCAGTATTAACAGAGTCCATTCTGCAAAGTACCATTTCTAGGTGAGGACGACAGCAGCTCTGATGCCGGAAGGCTGGAGTTGTGTTTGCACCCATCCATGCTTTTTGTGTCCTCAGCTTCATTGCTTGCTTCCCCGTCGACAGTACAAGACCTTTTGTGGACCTCCACAAGAGAAACTGTCCAAGGGGGCGGTGCTGCTGGGGGTGTTGAATGTGGGGGTCTTGAGAGGCATGGCTGAAGGGCCTGGTTATCTATTTTGCTCAGGATTCGCAGCAGGGTTTCATGGACCTTCTGGCTGACTGAGGATTCACTCTCACTGGGCTCAGCCTTGGGCTGGCGACAGTGGCTCTGGGTGAATTTGGAGAGTTGCTCCAGCACCTCGATTTGCCGGTCCATCATGCCCAGCATGCTACAGTGGAAGGCCCTCTGCTCCGCTAGCTGCTCCTCTAACTGGTGATTCAGAATAGTAAGCTGCTGTAAGATCAGGCTGCAGATATCCTCAGATGTACCTGTATAGAAAAAGAATGACACTTTATTTCTCACAATTTTAGTATAATTCACTGAGGAAACTGTGCACTGCAGAGAAACTGACCAACTCTTGAGTTCTTAACAAAAATTAAGAAGTACTGAAAAATAATCATTACCACTACTGTGCACCATTCTGACTTTTTTTTTTCTTTTAATTCCCCTTTGATTTACATTTACAAATATCCCCTTATCCTTCTTCTAACAGGCCCAATTTCAACAACAACCCAAAACTTCAACCTAATCATTCCGCATCTTGTACATTTTCTTTCAAACAAAGGATGGATCATTACAAAAGCTATGTAAAGTCAATCACTATCAACTCAATTGGATTGTCCGATATAGAATACCTGAATAAACATAAAAGCAATACAATATAAAAACAAATCCAAAATGTTGGATTGAGAGCAACATTAGTCATTAGTAGTGTTAACCAGACACCTGCCTGGAAAACCAGTTGGTCTGTTGCCAGTGGAGTCTCTGCTTTCATCGATAGTAGGAACAGGGATAAGATGTGAATGAGGCTCAGTCTTGACTGTGTAGAGGTACTCCCCAGACAGTCCCAGCGCCATGACCTCATGACTGCCTGCAGCCCAGCTTGGTCGCTCTGAACAGGTTAGCTCCTCTGCGCTCACTCCCTCATCAGCACTGGATTCCAGCCTTGGGGCAATGCTTTCGGTTTCAGACTCAAGCGATGCACCACCAGACCAAGGAGCTACTGGACATGACTGAACATCACCTAAAACTGCATCGAAGCAGAGCAAGCAATTACTTTAACTCATAGAACAATCACAAATATAATGGTAAAACATGTCTGCGTTCACTTCTGAGTAAAATTTCAATAGAAACCCCTGTTTAGAGCAGGGGTGTCCAGTCATATTCAAAAATTGCTGAAGTGGCAACAGCTTTTTGCTACTCGACTGTTTAATTGTCTGAAGACTGAAACCTGTTGATTAGACAAATTAATTCAAGTGTGCTCCTGCATGCTTCGAATGAAAACCTGCAGCCACACTGGCCCCTAATGAATATGACTGGAAGCCTCTGGATTGGAGTATGACTTCAGTCTTTTAGTGTATTATTTTGAGATTTTGGAAAGCATAATAAACAGGTCTGAAGCTAGAACCCATGCCAAGTATGTAAGTGGTAAAAGGAAAGCAAGTATGAAAATTAGGTTTAAAGGAATTGTCCATCATACTGAACCCAATCTCTGCCCGTCACATCTGTACTGTACAGCTGATTACCATGGACAGAATTTGTAACACCTTTTCCTGTTAACACACATGGAATAGACACATCTACTGAAACGGTTATGTAGCATTTTAAGTTTTCTAGCAAGAGCATTCACAAACGTGATTCTGAAATAGATGATGTGATGCCCACCACCTCACAGTGAACTAAAGAGTTGGTCCTAGACCCTAGATTAGTAGGGGACCATAGTCCTCTTGTCATACACGACTCAACCATTGAGCAGTTTAGCTCAAATAAGTATATTGGGGACAAAAGCAACATGTTTTTATTCTACCAGGCAGTGCTAGAGAGTTAGGTCAGATATGGGATGTCATCCTGGTATGTCAACCTCACCACAAAACTAAAAACTAAAGTACACACGGCCATGAAGGTCATTGGAAAAAACGACTACCAGACTCTGCAGTCTATTTATGAACAAACTGTTTTTAGGCAAGTCCAGAGTATAGTAAATGACTAGACTCCTTCACTCGCAGTATGTCCTCCTACCTTCAGGCAGACAATACAGAGTCCCTCACTGTAATGTTACGTAACTGTTGGTGTTGGTATGTATGAGGTTGTAGTTGTTGTTTTCATTGTGGCCGTCAAAACATTATGGCGCAGCTACAAAGTCCAAGACAAATTTCCCAGAGTGGAACAATAAAGTTTATCGTATCGTAGACCGATAAACTGTGGTGACCCTGCCCCAAACCAGGTTTTCTGTTTGTTTACCAAGTACAGATACATGTGTCAAAATGATTGTCCATGATGACTTACTGTATGATGCAGGTGCATCAAACAGAGATTAACCGATAGAGATGATGCAAATAATAGAAATAGTAAAATGAAACAGTTTAAGGCATGCAGGGGAGGTTAGTGAATAAAGGCAAAAGAAAAGCAAGAAGCATTACTTCATGCATAGAAGCAACGATAGGCAAAAAAACCACAGCAGCAGTACTGTTTGCGCGATCCTCCATATCCGACTGGCCAACTAGGTTATGTTCGCCACTGCGCCCATCCTCTGGACCCCCTGACCTTGGTCTGCAGGCCAGCATGCGGTCCAACTTGCGGAAGTAGCGAAAGGACTCCATGGCAGAGAGGCGTGCGGCTGGACTGCGATAAGTTGCCAGTTTGATCTTCCGGTACTTGTGCTTGAGGCTTTTCCAGCGGTTGCGAATCTGGTTGACTGTGAAGTGGATGTCCCGCTTGGCCAGGCTCTGGCGCAGCCGGCGGAAGTGAGATTCATTACGCTGGCGCTTCTTGTCCAGCTCACGGACCAGGTCCAACTGCTCAATGAGGGAGAGCATGGCGAACGTGTCTGGTTCAGTCCACCACTTGTTGGGCCTCTTCTCAGTAAGGTCCATCGTCTACTCCCAGATGTAGCTTCCCATTGGCCACAGAATCTAACAGACCAATCATTAAAATAACATTCAGTGGCTTCAATTTTTCACTTTCAGACTCAAAATCTAGGCACCTTATATGTATCATATATATATCATATATATATATATATATATGTATATATATATATTAGTGCTGGGCCGTTAACGGGCATTTTAATCTAGATTAATCTCAAGTTTACAATGAGATTAATTTTGATTAAAAAAAATCATCTATGCCCAGCTCTAACATATATATATATATATTTATTTATTTATATACACACACAAACCTGAATATTCATATTTACAGTATATGATGTTTGTGTAGTGTATATTTTATATTTCACTGTTGACCTTTATAGTAATGCAACAGCACAGTGAAAACCTTTCTCTGCATTTAACCTATTCACCAAGCGAATCAAGGGGCTACCGGAAATGAGGTTCTCAGGGAGCAGTGTGTGGGTACCTCAGAGGTGCCACTTGGGAGTCATTTGATACAAACCCTCAATCTTCTGATAGCAGGGGCACCTCCCTAATCACTAAGCCACTAGCTTTTATTTCATAGGTTATGTTGCTTCTACTTTCTCTTTTGTTCAGTTCTGTCCACTTTGATGCTGTAAAAACACAAATTACTAATGAAGTATGTTCTTATTATATTACTCTTTTCTTATTTGATGGTGATCAAATGGTCATAGCCAACATGCCCTTTTTGTGCCTTTTGTTATTCCTGTTGTATGAATTCACCTGTCACATCATTTCAAAATCCATTTGCTCTGTGTTAATGCAATATCAAGAAACTTACCTGAAACAGCCCTTTTCACTAGTCAGGTGCTTTTCATTTGTGAGACGAAAGCGTTAAACTCTGCGCACTTTACTGTTTTTTTTAATGACTCCTCATCATAACCTAATGCTGTCATTTACTCAGAGCTCATATTCATTCAATAGCAGGCCTTTCATGTAACCCTGCCTGAAGGATTTATCTTGAATCATCGCTGAAATGCAGGAACATGCTGGAGAAGCTTCACCCTTCACCTCAGTCCAGGGACTTAAGTTAAATTTCCAGTCGCTGCAAACAAGGTCTCTGAACTGCTACGAGTGGTTCAGTCACATACATCTCAGCCTTGTTTACATCAGGAGTGAGCTACGGGGAGTCAACTTCTTCTCTGTTTACTGGAGGTTGGCAAACCAGCTTGAAGATGCATTACAGCCACCTTCTGGACTGGACCGGAGTGGGTGTAAAATCTTTCTACACTACATTAACAATAGTATTGGGACAACCTTGCCACCTTACTTCAAGTGACTGGTTTAATCTTAATATTTACACATACCAAGACATTTTGGACAACGCCACGTTTCTAATGTTGTGGACACAGGGGAAAAACCATTTCTATTCCAGCGCATGAATGTGTCCCAGTGACCAAAGCAAGCTCCATAAAGACATGGTCGCATGAGTTCGGTGTGAAAGAACTTGTCTGACCCGCACAGAGCCCTGACCTCAACCCCATCCAACACCTTTGGAATAAAGTAGAATGGAGATTGCGAGTTAGGCCTTCTCATCCCATTATCAGTGCCTGACATCATTAAGGCTATGCAGAAGGAATGAATGGGCAAAGGTGCCATCAGAAACATCAGAAAATCTTGTGGAAAGCCTTCCAAGAAGAGCAGAAGCTGCTCTAAACGGGGACCAGTTCTAAAGTCTATTTGAATGCAATGTCATGAAAGTCCCTGTTGGTGTAGTGGTCAAGTGTCCTAATACTTTTGCCCATGTGTATTTATAAGATGTTTTTGTTGTTAATGACTTAAAAAATGAGTTGCACCATTTTGAACATTTTGTTTGGTCTCTATGCGGGCCAGTCAAGTTCTTCCACGCTGAACTAATGTCCACAAAATTGAAAGCATGACATTGTCCAAAATGTCTTGGTACGCTGAGGCATTTACGAGAAGTTAGGGCCTAGCCCAAACCCTGGAAATCAGGCGTGTCCCAATACTTTTGTCCATAGAGTACATGGTTCTATGGACTTGAGCATGTTGATGGTCTCCAGAGCACAAGAGGGCGTTGACGCTAATATTTGATCATCAAGTATCACAAACAAGACGGTGTTGCGCTGCAGGATGATTGCAACCTCGTGAGTATATTTAGTGCACTGTTGGTATGCATGTTTAATTCTTGATAATAAATACATTTTATGTTTGTCTTAAACGTCTGGACCTTTGCTGTTGCTTGCCATGAGCTCCTGTCATGCTCCTCACAGTTTTTCCCTCAGATAACTACAGTCCTGCCCAGTTACACACCCAGAGACGCGAGAAAGACACCGAAAGGCTGTGTGGAAATATGGCAGACGATGTGCTTTTTGAATTTCTGCACATGGAAATCGTATCTCATGTTTACAAGGAGCAGGCGAGCCGGGACGACTGTGATAAGGTGAGCCAGTTAGTCGGTTCCTCCACCTCTAACTGCTCTCTTGGTAGAATTGTCATTGTTAAGCAGTATGTGCTGAAAAATGTGTGTTTACTAATATAAACTTTACAACATAATGAACCCTAATGAACAAACC
This sequence comes from Clupeocharax schoutedeni, assembly GCA_037974565.1. Classification (NCBI taxonomy): domain Eukaryota; kingdom Metazoa; phylum Chordata; class Actinopteri; order Characiformes; family Alestidae; genus Clupeocharax; species Clupeocharax schoutedeni. The sequence goes on along the minus strand of JBBPDH010191306.1, from coordinate 3,377 downwards.
CAAGGGATTAAAGCATCTGCATACTGACCGATATCTGTTGAGCTGAGCCAGAATGGCTCATTATCTTTAGACTGTTCATGCAGTGCCTTACGTTTCTCCTAAGTTGCACATTAGGCATTAGTTCCACAGGTGGGAAATTTACAGAAGACTTTTGTGCACTAGCATGTGGTGTAGCCACTTGGGGTTTGATTAATGTAAAATTTTTAATTATTAGTTATTTAAATTTTTCATGTCATGAAAAAAAACACTTATTTGGCTTTGTTTTTAAATGTTCACATAGTATTTAGACGTGTTATTTTACAGTTATTTTACAACATATTCTTTGTGACTTCTGTGAGACTGAAATGGGTTGTGTGTGATATGATAGCCTGTTACTACACCTTTAATGGCAGCTTTCCTAAAGCTTTTTACATTCCTTGTATAGGACATGTTGCGGAGGGCTAGTAACGCACTATATGGACAAAAGTATCGGGACACCTGACAATTACATCAACAGGGATTTTAATGACATTGCATTCAAATACATAGATTTTAATTTGGAGTAACCCCTACCTTTCAAACTATAAGAGCTTCCGCTCTTTTTGGAAAGGTTTCCCCAAGGGTTTGGAGTGTTTCTGGGGGGAATAGAGTTTGAGATCAGGTACTGATGTTGAATGAGAAGGCCTGGCTCACAATCTCCATTCCAGGTCAGAGCACTGTGTGGGCCAGTCAAGTTCTTCCTCACCAAACTCATCCAACCACATCTTTATGGAGCTTGCTTTGTGCACAGGGACGCAGTCATACTGGAAATAGAAAAGGTTCTTCCCCAAACTGTGTCCACAAAGTTGGAAGCATGGTGTTGTCCAAAATGTCTGGGTATCCTTGATTTTATAGTCCTGTAGCAATAGGGTATGACCGAAATACCTGAAACCAATAATTAAGGTGTGTCTCAATACTTTTGTCCATATTATGTATTTAGCCTGCATGCCTTTGCATTTCCATTTTTGACACATTACTTTATTCTTTATTATCGAATGATATTGTCTGATCTCTTCTCCTAATTCGCATTGAGGATCAAGGAAATCTGTGCATGATTGTTTGTTTACTCCCACTGTATGTGAGCAGCTCTGTTTTCTATCCACAGGAGAGAGTAACATGTGTGTCAACATTAGAAGGAATGGGCTTCAGAGTGGGGCAGGGCCTGATAGAAAGGTAAAAAAAAAAAAACAAGCTTGCACCCGTTGGTTGTATGTTAAATTCTGCAAAATATCCACCTCAATGCATGCTTTGTCCAGGAGGTGGCACCATTAATTAACTGTAGTTCAGATCCATTGGCTCATTCAATCTTTGTTCAGCCACTGCCCTCAGCATCCATATATTTAATTTCATAATCTACTTGATAGTTTAAGTTCTTTGTGTCATTAGCTACATCACATAGCTGCAACTCCATATTAAAGTCTATGTATTTGAATGAAATGCCATTCCCTGTTAGCATAAGTCTGTGTTAGCATAATGGTCATGGCCAATACTTTTGTCCATATATTGTGACTTTGCCGTTTAACTTTAAGTACCTTTTATTGGTGTAAAATGAGATGATTTTCTGTATTTTTGAAGCCTGTGCATGTTCTGTCATTCGCAATAACATAAATACCATTTCTACGTTTTTTTTCCCCATCAAATACAATTATCACATGAAACTCTTTATTTTTTTACTGACAAGGTTTACACGAGATTATCCCACCTTCAAAGATGACTTGGACATCATGAAGTACCTCTGTAAGGATTTCTGGACCGGTATCTTCAGAAAACAAGTCGACAACTTGAGAACCAACCACCAGGTCTGTTTTGTTAAGAATCAAAATACTTGAGCATAGGCGGTCTTTAAAGCATTTAATCTGACTGTGTTTTCTTTCTGTCCACAGGGCACTTATGTTTTACAAGACAATAAATTTGCGCTGCTTACCCAAGTGTCCAGTGGAAAGCAGCACCTTGAAGAAGCTCCTAAAGTAAGGCAGAAATCTTGACACGGCATTATTTTACCTGTGAGATAGTGGTTCGCTATTTGGACAAAAGTATTGGGTATCTGGGTTTATTGAAGGTTAGCAAAACAGCTTGAAGATTCATTACAGCCACCACTGGACTGAACTGGGTAGCAGAATTTTGGACAAAAGTATTGGGACACACCAGTTGTACAGGGTTTGAGCTAGACCCCTTACTTCCAGTGAAGGGTGATCTTAATGCTTCAGCAAACCAAGGCCCTTTGGACAAAACCACACTTCCAACTTTATGGACACAGTTTGGGTAAGATCCTTTCTATTCCAACATGACTATTACACAGGGCACAACGCAAGGTTCATAGAGACATGGTTGGATTACTTCGGTGTGGAAGAACTTGACTGGCCGCACAGAACCCTGACCTCAACCCCATCCAACACTTTTGGGATGAACTGGAACAAAGATTGTGAGCCAGACCTGCTCGTCTAACATAAGTGTCTGACCTTATAAGTGCTCTACAGAATCAATGGGCACAAAGTCCCACAGAAACACACAAAATCTTGTTGAATGCCCATCAAGAAATATGGAAGCTGTTCTAGCTGCAGCTACATACTAAAGTCTATGTATTTGAAAGAAATGCCATTAAAATCCCTGTTAGCATAATGGTTGGGTGTCCCAATACTTTTGTCCATATATTGTGACTTTGCCATTTAACTCTTCAAGTACATTTTGTTGGTGTGAAATGAGATATGAATACAGCCCAGTAATATTAGAGCATTGGAGAAGAACTCTCATAAAACATAAACATTTCACAAATGCGATCTCCACATTTATTACAAAGCAAAAGGTTAGGTTTGGCACATTTGTGAAAAGGGTCCATCCTAGCCTCACAGTTGACGGGTTTTAAAACAAATGGGATAATGTTCAATAAAAGCCTTCCCAAGAAACGAACTAGCATGTACACAACCAGTCAAACGTTTGGACACACCCTTTCATTCAGTCATTTGTCTTCGTTTTTATTAGATTCTACATTGTAGATTTGAAAACAAACAAAATGATGACGGTAAACCAGTTTTGTATTAAGGTAACGATGGACTGTTGTTCTTTTTGTTTAGTTAAGTAGTCAAATAGCATTACTAACTGTGTGCCAACCCTACTTCTGCACATCACAGCTGATGCTCCCAAACAGATTAAAAACGCAAGAAATTCCCAAAATAAACTCTTGACCAAGAACACCTGGTAATAAAATACCATTCCAGGTTGATTCCACATGAATCTGACAGTACAAAGCTGTCATCAGAGCAATAGGTGATGTTTTCAATATTAATCATCATCATCATCAGCTTTATTTATAAAGCACTTTAAAACAACCACAGCTGACACAAAGTGCTGTACACTGAAAC
>JBBPDH010191286.1:3956-16685 GCA_037974565.1 Clupeocharax schoutedeni | reverse complement strand
ATCGATAATGGCATTCGTTGACAACGAATTTCATTATCGATTATTATCGATTTTATCGATTAGTTGTTGCAGCCCTAGTAAATATTGCCTGGGCATCAGTCTCCTTGTAATGTCAAAAATTACACCTCACTGTTTAGAATGTAAACTTAAATTGTGAGGGTATGCATTTAGACAGGTGTTTTTGATCAAGGCTGTTTGAGTTGCCCGACTGTTCCTATTAACCGTTGCTGTTTCGTGTGCAGATCATGCTCCTGGCTCAGAGTCGGCGCTGGAGGGAGGGGCTTTGCTCTCGCAGTGTGGAGTATCATCGGCTTGACCAGAACGTCCATGAGGCGATGCCCTCGCTAAAGATGACCAATGATTACATCTTTTAAATAACTGCGCAGCATACAAGGATGAGCAAACAGAGTTTGTGAATGATAAATGCAACCTGCTGTTCTTCGCTTCTTTAGAGTTGCTTCTTTGGTGAAAATGACACTTCTGTGGGGTTCACTGTCAGATTGGTCTTCATGGTTTGGAAAATCCTTGATTTTGTGGGTTGTCTTTGGGATGAAGGATATTTTTGTTAATCATTTGTTTGAAAAATGTACCTTTGAAACCTCTTGGCTTTTTGGGTGAGTGGGAGAACATGGGTGAGTGGTGCATATGTAGTCAGTAAGATTGTTTCCATGTAAATATTTCATTACACATTTGCATAACATGTACTGTGGTGATTTTGTCTTCTTTTTGTCTTATGAAAAATATTTATGAGGCCAATCATATAAGCATAGCAGTATGATAGCTCTAGAAGTTCATTCAAGTGCTCTTAATTCATGATGGTTATCTTGGAAGTAATTAATATTACCCCTTGCTTATAACACGATCTGCACATGCAAACGTTTATTGTGGCTTGAACACTTTTATAAATTTAATGTTTTTCTTTATATAATCTACTAATTTCCTTTGACAAAACTTAACCTGCTTTGTTGCTACACTGTTTAAAATAACAAGAATGAAGAAGTCTCCTGCTTTACAACGCAGTCTTGGGGCTGGTCCCTTTTGTTATTTTGTTATGGCTTCAATGAAGTCCCTGGCTTCGAATAAACTGTCCCGATAACCGTTCTCTGCTCTGTGAAAGGTACATTTTATATCTTAATTTATCTAGCAAGTGGTTGGATTTTTTTAACTGGATTTTTTTTGTCGTTGCTTTTGATCTTTGCCAAATATGTCTGAACTAATATTAGTAACGCATATGTGTGCATATCATTATGATTGCAAACTGCAAATACAGTGCAGTCTCTTCAGTAGATGGACAGCGACATTTGTGATGTTTTGAACCTCTCTCAATCCAACCCATTAGATCTAAAATGAAGCATTGACACTGAAGTGCATAATTCCTGTTTTAATTTACATCGTAGTCTTTTTTTTTAGGTTGTTAATAAGGAGGTAGTTGGCTGCTTAAAAATTGCCCTGTTGCATAGCATCTTCATGTAGAAGAAAACTAATAAAAGATGTGGCCTCAGTCTATTTTGCCTTTTCTCATGAGCACTAGGGAACTCAGTCAAAAGCTAGATCCAGAAGCTGGTTTATAACAAGGTGTTTTGACATAGCTTTGATCTCTCTCTCTCTCTATATATATATATATATATATGAAAATTATTTCTCCTGTCTAACAATGTGATTTTTCTGTTTCTTATGTTTGGCCTTTTATTGCATTTTCTTTCCGGGCTCAGTAGTTGGGGAATGATTTTATTGCACTGTCTGCAGGCCCAAGAATGCACTCTTCATGCATGTAGCAGTATAAAAGTTAGAGCCATTGACTGAGACTGTAGAAGTTGTCCTAACCTTTGTCAATAAAGCACAAGTGTATATGGGTGCAGTAGTCCTCTCTTGGTTTTACATGATTTAATGACAGTTTGTTAAAAATTCTTTTTCATCAGTGGGAAAGTGCTTTTTCATGGTAATAAACCACATGCAAGTCTATTGCAAATCTATTGTTACTCATAATTCAAAAAGTTGACTGAACATGACTGAACAAAACTGAGATCAGCATGAAAAACTGGTTTAGAAAAGTGTATTGTGGTTTCTGATGATTCAAAAAAAAAATTATAAGATTAAATATGTCTTGATATTCGTGTTTTTTTCATTACAATTTTTTTTTTTTTAAAAAGGTCATATTTTGCCCCCAAAAAGTTTTAGCTAAGCATAGTGCCTGTAATGCCTGTAAAGAAATTGGCTAAACAATCAGTCTTGTGAAGTGTTCCTGGTATTCGGTGGTTAATACCTACCAGAATTGTTCTGAGTAAGTGAACCAGTACCTCTCTCATGGGGTCCCAGGACTCGGTGATGCATGCGGTGAGTGCCTGGTCCAATCCCACAGAAGAGCTAATGCAGCAAAAATTGCTGGAAAACTGCTGGCTTTAATCGAAATGTGTCAGACACAGGTAGGATCATAGCTTGCTGTGTATCTGGCTGCATAGCCACGGTCAGAGTGTTAATCCCTGTTATCCCCATGTGGCGTGACCCTTCCATGGTGTTCTTTTTTTTAAAAAAGATTTTTATTTAATAAGAAACACAAGGACATAGAGACATGTGAGGGAAAACCGCATCATTATTGGGGAAAATCATTCTGTGAAGGTGAATGGGAAATTGCCCTGAGACATCTTTAATATAATTTGTCAACACCCTTCACCTGAAAAGAGGAACAGACACCTAGAAAAACTAATTCATATTGGACTTATTAGGAACTTTTTGCCTTCACAAAATCAATCCGAATTAACAACGTATGAATTTGTCCTCTTGCTCTCTTGCCATCAAGTCAATAGCTGAACTAATTAAAATAATAAGTAACAAATTGCCATGCTCAATCCAAGAAAGCAGAGGTGCCCTAGACATCGACACAACTGCCTGCATCATTAAGTGTAGCCTTCTTTTCTTACATGATGGTTTATATATCTAAAATGAACAGATTAACTGTCATATTTAAATAATTAATTCCGTTTCTTTACTAGGTCCTTGGGTACCTGGAGCCCATTCTGGGGTCAAGGGGTACGAGACAGGGACTCACATACCATTTTGAATCCCCAGTTCACCTGACAGGTCTCAGGACTGTGGGAGAAACCAGAAGAAACCCACACCACCATGAGTAGTACATGTAAACTCCACACACATTGCTACCTACTACATGGGCCTCATTTTTAAGTAATTCATTATTTTTAACCAGAAAAGCCAGTGAGATAATCAATCAGCATCTAGTATTCAATTCCGTTACATTTTAATTAAATATCACTTTTCACAACTGCCACTAAGCAGATTTTCAGACAACTCTGTATTTGTAGAAGAAAACCCCCTAAATATTCTGGTATTTATCCTATTGTTTAATTAGAGCCTTCTGACACAATTACTGCATGACAAGAAGGGCATTTTATTTTATAGCTTTCTAATTGCTAAACCCCTTTTACTTTCATCCCATCTCTCTAGTCTGTTTCAATGGAGGTGATACTTGAGCAACAACACTGGACAGTAGGTCAGTGTATCAATTTCCCTATTGTGTCGAGTTCTTCTCTCTTAACAACGTTTCAGTAAGATAAAAACACTTGCTTTAAGTCAAAAGGGGGGTTTGAAGGGTCACAGTTTATAATGTTCTGGAATTGTCAACTGTTAGGGGCTTTGCCTACTTGGCTACTTGCCCCTTTGAGACAGCTTTTACTAAGGTAACTCGCCCCAATTTAAGTAGGTCTTCTGAGCTGAACTTACCCTTACATAGTTTTGTCTGTAACACAACCCTCTACTTTTTTATTAAAATAATTACCAGTATTAAAGCAAATGACATCCAGACTTGGAGTTTCTTTGCTTTCCTTTTTTGTATAACTGAGGTTGCGCATTATCACAAAAGAAATCATAACTGTGATCTACTTACTTTAGTACCTGTGACTAAATTACTGCTGTGCTATTTGCGATGACACCCATTCTTGTCCTGTTAACTGGCCATTTTTACCCTTTTGGAATTATTTTCTCCTTTTTGGAGGAGAAATGGGTCCTTCAAGAAGATTTTATCATGTTTATCAAGCCCATTGCTGCAATGCAATGTGTGCCTATAGCCACTTGGTGGCTCTAGAGTCTCAGAATTTAAAGAAAGATATTACAAGCGTGAAATCAGGTGCTTTGCTGATCAACAATCTTACATCTCACAATGGAGACTCAGTATGAAGCTGGAAGTTAAATGCTTTGTCACTTTTTGTACACTTATATAAATGACCTTACCTTGAAGAAACTGGGTTAGTGGTAGGCTGCTGACATCCTTCTCCAAATAAGTGTGGGTTTGGATCTAGAAGTTGAAAAGATCATGAAAAGATCATGAAAAGATCACATTGCTTATATGCAATAATTAATTCAAAAGTAGTATGAACAAAACATTTGATTTGCAAACAAAAAAATGTGTTTTTAACAGCAGTGTTCCCTTTAATCCAGTTACAGAGTTACAGTTAAAATATTTCTGTATATCTCAACCTAAACATTAACGTCTACTGATCCAGTTTGCTATAGAAAAAACACCTTACCCTCCAGGACACAGGAACGGAACCGTTATAGCAGTTATAAAGGAGAACCAACTCCAAATGAAAATGTCTATGTGTCTGAATGCAGTCATTAAAGTCTCTGTTGGTGTAATGGTCAGGCGTCCCGATACTTTTGTCCATGCAGCACTATAGGTTTTGCTTGTTTTCCCATTACTTCTGTCTGTATAATATGTAGGTTTTGAATGATATTAGACAAAGCAATCATATGTAAATCAGTAGATTCACAGTTTTGGTTTAAGTAAAAGTGACTGAATGATTGTGGATGCTTGCGTGATCCTGTCCCATGTAAGAGAAGAAGAAATGTGTGAAATGCTACAATGTAAGAGATCAGCTGAGCATTTGGTCTAGTCTGCACTTGAAGTGCACTGAGTGTGAGTTTATAATTACAAAGCTAAACACCGTTTAGTTTTATCAAAAGCTTGACGTTTTATTAATTTTCAGGAGTGCTGAGATTCTAGTATGATATGAGTAAAAGGTGAGACTACATGCAAAGATAAAGATCTATTGCTGCATACAAATCAGATTCTTCAAACACAGTTTAAAGACAAAGACATTAACTTTTATACCATTTGTGCTCTGAAGGCAAGCTGTACTATCTAATGCCCAGATGCTGCAACAAGACTAGATATTTTTACAAATATATTTTTACAGGAGTTTTGTTAGTTCTGTTTCAGTTTGCAGGGTACAAACTATAACCATAGAGTGCTAGTCAAGATTCTGCCATACCTAGCTATAGCATCCTAGCTAGACAGCGCAGAGCCATAGGGTAATACAAATGTGACAACACACCTGAGACACTGGCACTCCTGCACTCCACCATTAACAAACCTGAGTGAATATGAGGAGTGGTGGGGCAACACCAGCATCCCCATTTACAAGAATTCTCTATGCCCATAACCTCACAGTTCTACCCGCTTAATCTAATGGGAAAATACTTATTATTTGAAAGGGTAGTCCAGGGGGCTTTATATGAAAAGGCTCTTTTCCCCTACTGTTGCTCATTCTTCTTGGGACAAGTAGATATACAGGACCTTCGAGATCTAAGTGAGCATGGAGGTTCGCAGAAAGTTAATTTTTTCAAGTATTCTAACTGGCTTTGCACTCAGGCTAAACGCACACTGCAAACCAGATGGCCAAATGAATCCCCGTGCACCCATCAATAAGCCAAGGTTGAGTCTATGGCCCATTCTAGTCCCTGCCTCTGGTCCAGCCCAAAACACACCTCCTTTGTTGTAGTGTGCTCCAAGGAAAACACAACAATGCACTCTGCTCCCAACCCACTATGCAAAGGCAATACTGCATCACCCAGCCGACTTCTCTTTCTGAACTCTGAACTCGGTCTCCATTCTACCACACCAACTGCCATCACACCACTGGAAGATCATGCCAGATTCCCCCAGCACCAGACCTAAAGACAGGAAGACGCAAACAAAAAACGGACAGCCCCTGAGTGAGCTAAGCACTGTACTGCAGTTAAACTCAAATCCCAATGCACTCACTCTACTCTCCATGCACAGCACCAAGTCTGAACAGCTCATAGGATAAAACCCTTACAGCTGGCTCAGAATGCAGCATAGTAGGTCTTCAACCAACCTAAAAGGTTACATGATCATTTATCTACACTGGCTGCCCATGAATTAAATATGACTCACTAACTCTTGCCTTCAGAGTGACATCTGCATCTGCACCCAGCTACCTTAATTCCATCATTCAGCCTTATGTTCCTACTCACTCCCTCCACTCCTCCAAGGAACAATGTCTGGCTCTGCCATCCCTACACACAAGGTAAACCCAGTCCAGACAGTTCTTACTGGTGAAATTAGCAAAGTTTTTCTTCAGAAAACTCCTAAAGACTATTCAGAGAGCACCTCTTCACTGTATACACACCTGATGATCTTCTTGTACTACTCACTACATAAAGATTTGAGCACTTAGAACTGTCCTCTGGTTCTCATTCTGTCCTGGAACTTGAGTGTTTCCTCAAATTGTAAGTTGCTTTGGATAAAAGTCTCTGCCCAATGAATGTAATGTAACAAATGAAAAGAAGCTCCTCCCGAGCCTCCCTTTTCTGGCCATAATACCCATAAAGCATCTTCCTGTCAAACAGACAGTTAATGGGGTGAGACAAGTCTCTTGATCTGGTCGCTCTCATCCTGTCTCTCTTGGTATAAGTGTCCAGCAGAGATGGTAAAGCTAATCTGATGCAGCATTCTGCCACCTTGATCACTCTGTCCCAATGTCTTGTACAGAGCTGTTTCCGAACCAGGAGGTGACATTCCCAGTCAGGACACTTTTTAACACTAACCCTAACCATAACCCTAACTCCACAGTAAAACATCCCTAGGATCACAGGAGATACCCAAAACTTCCTCAACTGTCTGATATAGTAGACATACAGTCCATATCAGATCTTTTGAGATGTAAACACAGGTGATCACCCTCCTCACTGTAGTCCTGTTGAAGTTGGTGAAGGACTGCTGCTGTATTCCAGTGAAGTCCACCACCTGCTCCTTGGAGTTGCTGACATTGAAGGCAGTTCTCATGGTACCACGAGGTCAGGTCCTCTATCTGCTCCATATGTGTTGTGTCATTGTTACTGAAGACACAGCACTAATGTGTTGTCAGGAAAATTGTCAATGGATTTTGTGCTGCGTGTGGCTACGCTGTCCTGGGTATAGAGAGTGTAAAGCAGAGGCAAACATATCCCATGTTTTTTGTCCACATGGCTGAGAATGGTGTACAGGATGTGGGAGAAGTTGATCTGTGAAGTCTCTCAAAAACCTTCATGAGATTAGAGACTGCCTTGCTGTCCTTATACCCAATCATTTTACTGACTTGTTGCAAATTAACCTAGTTGTGAGATGTTCCACATGGTATTTATTCCAACTCACAAAGAAACATGTTGCTCAAAATTAGCATATATTTTCATATGGTCTTTCAATTAAATGAATTTACATGATTTACAAGTCTGTACCAAATTACTCTTTCTACTATACTGTTAATAGCTCACTGTGGTGAACCCAGCTGAAGGTCTATTGGGATTGAATAAAAAAAGACCGTAAATATAACGATATAGGAAGATATGCAAAGAATCTTCTACCAGAGAAATTACAAAGTTTACAATCAAAGTTTAAGAGAATTTTAACTCCTGCATAATTTAGCATCTGCTTTTGAAGTGTCCTAGCAGTGAACAAAGCTACTGTTTTGCCATCATATTCTGGGATTCCTTTTATTGTCAAGGCCAATGTAGCATTAATCAGCATTTTCTTTTTCTTCAAGGCTTTGTCTCACTAGGACAGGTGGGACTTCTGTGGCGAAGTTTGTTGACAAACCAGCGGGAAGATCCTCCCATGTTGGGCTGCTCTGACAATTTAACAGCAGTATGACGCAAGTTTTAAATAAAACATTCATGCAGTCTGAATTGGAATGGTTTGAGGGTAACTGCAGTCAAATCTATGTCTCATTATTTTAGCTCACAAATGCTTACGAATTACTGCATTTTACTCCAGAATAATCTCAATGCTTTTGAGGGCAAATGCTAAAGTCTACACCATGAATAGTAAAGTATATATATTAAAGCTTTTTGTCATTTCTAGTTCAAGAAATAGCTGAATCAGGCACATTCACAACTTCCTTCAGTTTTTTTCTTACCTGTCTCCAATTTAATTAACAGCTAAATATCTATGTTCTGCAAATAAAAGATCTTTGTTAGTATTTTGCTACCTTTGGCATGGAAGTAACTTATTAGCTTCCAAAGAGTTTTAAAACATTTTTTATTAGCTGCATGAAAATCATGTGTTTCTGTTAAAATACTATTCCCCACAGATCAAGTATAACATTTTCCCTGAAGCAAGCACAGCTATCTTTAGATTTCTGACATGTTTCTCTGCCTATATTAGCTGGAAAGGATTTCACAGGTTTAGTATCTGCATCTGCGTACCATCGTGTGCATCCTGTATCTTTTTTCAAATTGGATTTTCAAGCAGTATGTGTGATTATTCACTAATACACACATCCCAGCCTCTTCAGCAGTGCCTTAGATGATCTCTCGACATTTTATATCAGGAGTTTACTGTTATTTCATTTCCTGCTATTGCTTAGGGGTTCTTCTTAAATGTTATTTGTATTATTTTTATATTTATTATATTTAATTTTACTCTACGCACTTTATGGCACCACTTCTTTTTGGAGCTATGTTGAATTTCAATGTTGTCATTGATTTCTCCAGACACAGAAATCTTTCAAAGCTTTAAGTTTTATTTTCAAATGTAGACACCAAAAGGCACAATGGGCAAACAAACAAAACCCAGGGGTGCACCATAAACAATCGTTATTGTTTTTTATTATTGGCTTTAAATACACACAAAGGCAAATCCCGCAATCAATGATCAAACAAACCCCTCAACCTAAACACACCCCAGCTGTGACTAATGATTATTCACGAATTCTACTTTAAAATAAAAGCATAATACAAAGCCCAACTACAAACTGAAACAAGGCGGCCTCTAGTGGTCAGTATCGGGACCTGACAAATCTGTTAATATGGCTGAGTACTGATCATTTAAAAATTCCAAAACATTGGTTTTGTTCTGCTAAATCCATCCCATGACCAACTTGGAGGTATGCTTTGGGTTGAAAGATCCAATGAAGTCCAAGGCCCAACTTTCAGGTTCCCTTGAAGTTTGTCAAGGTAACTTTCCTGGTGCCATCTGTCTTAAACAGGGCTCCTGGACCACTAGCAGCAAAACAGGCCATAGCATGATGTTGCCACCTTTATACTTAACAATGGGCACTATGGACATGTCCACTCACTTTTAAAACTAAATTGTTTTGTCCTATCTGACTTATCCACTCAATGTTATTTCTGACATTTTGCCATAAATAGATGAGGTAACATTATTGGTTGCCAATCATTCCATGAAATACAGAATTGTTCTGTATTTGAAGACAGTGTTAAATATTTTTGCAAAACCATGATAGAAAATGTACAGATTAGTCCACTATTTGTATAATTTGTATAAGGAATGACACATGCACACTCCCAGTTCCCCCCAGAAAACATTCAAGATGGCCCTTTCAGCCACAGATGTTTAATCCACCTGTTTTTATTCATACTTGACCATAAATGGCCCAGAGTGGAGTGATGTAATTCCCCCCAGTGAATCGAATCAGATTTTTTCTTTTTAAAATGAACTTTTTGAGGGCAGGGAAGTTTGGTTGTCTCTCTCTCTGTGTAAAAGTTTGTTTACATACCATTTCTTGGACAAAAGTCTGTAAACGTTGCTCATATAATTTATCATGTGGAGAGAGAGGACAGAAGACACAGTGAGAGAGAGAGTTGCAATAGAGAACTAGCTTCATCACAAAAACTGTATATGCAGGAAAAACTAAACACAATTTTAAAATCAGAATGAAAAACAGAACAAAACACACATAAATGTGTGACCTGTTGACTTGCGTAATTTAAAATGGGGTTGCAGGTGGCCTTATAGGTTAGGGAGTTGTCCCTGCGATCAGAGGGTTGTTGTACTGCCCTCCACCTCCATTGGTGACTGTCATGTTGCGAGTCGTGTAAGGGAAGGGGAGGATGCCAAGGCTAAATGAAATAAGAGTTTAATATGGAAACAGAGGCACAAAACAAACAAACAGCAAAATGAACAAACCGCCCGACTCATGACCACAAATGAATGAAAACAAAGGAAACATAAAAAACCCAAAACAACAAGGCTCGTGCTTCTCTACAGATAAACAAACCAAAAACACAGATCACAGCGCAATCAACTCGCAGAAGGAAACTCATTCTCACAGAAGCACGAGCCTGCAAAGAAAATACAAGAAAACAAACCATCAGTACAAGAAACATTCAAGGCATGGAACATGGCAGGACACACAACATGCAAAGAAAGACAAATACAGACATGTGGGACAGGGGTCAGGCTTAAATACAACACTAAATGAGGAACAGGTGAAACTAATGAGGATGGGATGTAATACAAATGAACGTGGGGACTTGAAATGGAGGAAGTGAGGAAGGGAAGAAGAGAGGAACGGAGGAAGATTGGGATACAAGCACGTTGGGAATGGGGAATAAAACTATAACAAAACTAAGAATAAAACTATAACAAAAACTAATACTCAGGAGATGGGGAACGGAATCTACGGGGGGAGGGCGAGGCGACCGTGACTGTGACAGACCACTGCTTCACTTGGTAAATGGGTTAGATGCAGAGAAAGTTTAATTGTGCAGGTTGTCCTCCATTCATTGAATGTTGGCCATTGCAACATAATCTCACTCTGCAAGCTGCTGAGTACTGGAGAAAACACTGCAGCACAAAGGAGAAATCAGCCAATAAGAGAGACAAGTCCTGTTCCCGGAATGAGTCAAACTTGTGCTAGGGAAAGAGTGCTTTCACACCTACAGCATTTGGTGTGCAACAAACGTGTTTGGTACCTTGGTTCAGTTTGTGTGAATGCAGTCTCGGTACTTTGGTGCGCACCAAATCAATCGATCCGAGACCTGCCTAAAGGGGTGGTCTCAGACCGCATTATCTACTCGACTTTGTAACGGTTCGTCTGGTGTGAAATCAAACAAACCAAACTGGTTGAAACAGTATAGTTTAATGCATCATGGGTATCAGATGAGATACGGGATTGATAGGCCAATGGAATACCTGATGGATCTGCAGAAAGATCGTCAGCTAATAACGAAATTATCATTAGTTTCAACTCCCCCTTCATGTTCTACTTGTTAATGTGCCGTGCTAGTCAGGGTGATGAGTTCAAGACCATTTTTTTTCATAAGCTTTTTTTTGTTAAAAAAAATCTACATGCAATGTCAATGAAATGTTAAAAAAAGCCTGATATTGTTAGTTCCCCAGCAAGCTGCACAGGCTAAGCTCTTCGTCTCTCTCTGAAGCCATGGGCACCCCTCCCCCCTCTTCCCCAATGTGCGTTACACCCTCCAACATGTGCACCATCAACCTTGTTCAGTGTGCTCATGTCAGTTGTGAGAAGAAAGACATGTCACTGTTTGTTGTGTTATTTTTTGAGCCCATGAATCATTGTTTTAGTGCTGCAAGTTTGCTTGCCAGGTGCTAGCTAGATCAGTTAACTGATTTGAGGCTGTATCTATTTTTTTCAAAATGTAAAATATGTCTGAAACATGGTAGGGTGACAAGATAATTTAATCAGCGAGTTTTATGCTGGGTTTTCCTCTGGTTCTCTGAGCTGCTTGTCTCCATGCCAATGTGCATAGGGACCCATGTGCCCCCTGTTATCATCTGTGGATTGTAGGTGAAAAATGTGTTTATTTTAAGCAAAGTGTTACTTTGAAAGTGAGAGCCAGTTTTGCTGGAAGGCAACTTTTCTCCATGCTGTCTGTTGCAGCCATGTGGCTCTGTCGGAGTGAGCTTATTGTGAGACAGAATTGTTCACAGTGGTGGTGAATGGTACAACATGTTCAACTCTAAAAGTTCCCTCACAGAAAGTTGAAGTTACATGTGCTAACTGCTGCACCATTAATAACCACCCAACAACACCATCCAACCATCATTAACCATGTATGAACATCATAGCAACCACTTAGTAACAGCTACAGTTACCAAAGCAATCATGCAATCACGTTTTCTTGCAGAAATGCAATTCAGTTCTTGTATGATCTTTCAAAGGTTTCTATCTCTATCTTCCTTTATGTGCTCATTTCATTTCACTTGCTAAAAAGTACTGCCAAAGGTTTTTTTAAGCAGTCCTGGTTAAACAACACACATTTGGGCTCAGAAGAAAAGCTGCATTAGTTTTGGAGACCATCATTAATATGGAATCTCGTTAAAAATCAGTCATCAGTTCCATTATTGTCTGAAAATGCTGCCTGTAGCACAGATGTTTTGTTAATTTTTACATCCATATCTGTGCCCTCATGATGAAGTGCTGGATGAGGTTTGAGTGATTTAGTTGATGCCTATTCATTTAAATTATGTAACCATCGACTTGCAGACAGCAGATTTTGGAATTTAAACATGTCTTGGCAGTGGGTAGGAAGCATTTTTAATGTGAATAGCACATCGGTCTGCGTGTGGAAGCGGAGTTTGGGTGGGGGGTGTGATTTGTGTGGGTGGGTGTATGGGTTGCTGCGTGTGGTCCTTTCGGGGGGGGGGGGGGGGGGGTGAAACCGCCC
>JBBPDH010191253.1:0-16694 GCA_037974565.1 Clupeocharax schoutedeni | reverse complement strand
GAGAACATGGTTGTTGTTCAATAATAAAATTATTACTCAAAAATACAACTTGCCTAATAATTCTGCACTCCCTGTATATATATATATATATATATAATTTTCTTGTGGTTATTTATTGTTAATTGTAATTTCTATTAACTTTTTATTTTGTGAGGTAAGCCATTTAATTTGGTAAAAGGAGCAAGCAATGCTAAACAATGGCAACATCACTCTAGTTCAAGGGAGCTACTCATACACCACAACCATTGCCAAGAATATCATAGTCATGGCTTTGTATTTGTCCACTTGTCCACACCTTCTTCAAGCATGAGATATTCAATGAGAACCCTCAATACATCCACATGGTGGTGAATGAAATCATCCTGCTTACCACTGCAGTAATGCTTTATATCATTGTCAACATCTATTTTACTGTTAATGTCTCTTTCTATTGTTTCCTAGAAGTGATGGCAGTGTCCACCACCTTCAATACTCCTCTAAATTTGGCCTGCATGGCTGTGGAGCGCTATATTGCATCTCACAGTGAGATTTATGAAATGCAGCATTTATGATTATTTAAGATTAGGTATGAGTTTGTATCTTTTAATCACTGTTGTTGTTTTTATTGTGTTGTGCTTGAGAGACACCATCTACCAGAATCAAATTCCTTGTATGTGTTCGCCCACATACTTGGCCAATAAACGTGATTCTGATTCTGATTCTGATGAAAGATAAGGCTGTGCCTCTGGATAAGGGTGTGTTTATGAGTTTGTAAGCTCAGCAGGTTTAATTTAAAGAGTTTTCTGTACAATCAAATGTATTTTATGTATTTCGTTATATTGTGTTTTATTTTTATGTTACTCCTGTAAGTAGCATTGAATGACCTTTATGAATGATGATGGGATGTGAAAATAAATTTGAAGTTGAGTTGACCAGTAAGGTAGTGCACACTTTCACAGTAAGAATGTTTGTATTAGTAAGGGCCATATGTCCTGGTTTCAAAGTAACAGTGTATTATGTTCACTGTGTAGCAAAAGTGTAATACATTATCTCTGACTACAACACTATAACTTGCAGAATGAATGGCTCAAGCAGTCAGTGAGGGCTTGGGGTACCCGTTGTCAGAGTTCATATTTAGTGATGGCATAACTGTGTCTTTGCAAATGCTTATATAGAGTTCTGGGCCAGAGGGTCAGCCCACTCAATTCCAGTGAAACACACAAGGAATATGGTTTCCCATTTTCTCTTATGTGTATCTTACTAGGCCTTTTGGATTGATGTTCATGCGGCCGTTTTACAGAGGTTCAGCCACTGAAGTCTTAAGAGAGGATCTGAAACGGTTAATGTTCATCTTGGTTGACATCAGGCTGAAGGGGAGCAATGAGTCTGAGGGGTATGAGGGCCTGTACATTATACTGTAGGCCTTACTGATTGCAAATAGGTCTTTTGAAGCATTTTTGGCAATTAGTTGATCCTCTTATCCAGAGCGACGTACATCAGTGCTTAAGTAGTTCACAACTGTTTCTTACCTGAAAAACAGCTTAAATCCACATCAATCCAAACATGGTTGACCTAACTTCCTATGTCTGATAATAATTAATTATTTGCATTTCTTATATTGAGATTAAGAAACAGAGGGTCAGCCCCCATGATTCCAGGGAAACACACAAGCCACACAGTTTCTCCTTTTTTCTATAGCCAAACCCTGATCAGCTATGCTCAGTAAGATTTGTGTGGGCAAAGAGTATGTGTGGTGTGAGGAACTGTTTACAACACAGGAGGCCTTTCTGATGTTGCATTTATACAAAGTCATATGGGAGATCAAGTATGAATGATCACCTGAATATGAGCATGGGTAGCCCAGCAATTCTTTTAAAAAATTGACTAAAACTTAATTAAGATTAAAGAACCATCAAAATGTCTGGGTTACATCTGAAAGGGAATTCTACACAACCTAAGAAGATGGTGTACACTTTTAAAATTGCATGAATCTGACAAATATTCACAATGTTAACAATCCCTAACGGCAAAATTCCTTGGATCCTTACACTTTACTTGCTTCCCACACATCACCTTCAAAAGGCTCTTCATTTGCTTCCTAATATGTTCCAACGCTTTGAGATTGCCATTGTAGTGAGGTAATTAATATTGTTCACTCTCATAACATTGCTATTAGCGCCAGATTCGCACCCTTCACTCTCCCCACCCCAGTGACATTGACCTCCATCACACCTCTCACCCCTCTACCCTCCTCCCTGGAACTCAGAATATACATACGGCTGTTCCAAAAACAAAAGTCCAGGAAAGCCCTGGGACCAGACGGTGGATCACCCTCCTGCCTCTAAGCCTTTGCTGATCAGCTGGCTCCCATCTTCACCCGTATCTTCAACAGATGCCTGAAGCTGTGTGAAGTCCCCTCCTGCTTCAAATGCTCCACCATCATCCTGGTCCTCAAGAAGTCCACCATCACAAGACTGGATGATTATAGACCTGTTGCCTTGACGTCTGTGGTCATGAAATTCTTTGAATGCCTTTTAACCCATGTTTTAACCCATCTGAAGGACATTACAGGACACCAGCTGGACCCCTGCAGTTTGCCTACGAGGCAAACAGGTCGGTGGATGATGCAGTGAACTGCATTACATCCTGCAACATCTCAACCATACTTACGCAAGGATCCTGTTTGTGGACTTTAGTTCAGCTTTTAATAACATTGTGTCTGAACTCCTCTCCTCCAAACTCTCCCACCTCAGCATGTCACCTGCCACCAGTCAGTGGATCACAAGCTTCCTGACAGATAGGAAGCAACGAGTGAGTCTGGGAGAGGTCACCTCTGAAACACGGTCCCTCAGTTTTGGTGCCTGCCATGGATATGTCCCCTCACCACTGCTCTTCTCCCTCTACACCAATGACTGCACCTCTAAGAACTCAGATGTTAACTCCTGAAGTTTGCAGACGACACCATCGTCACTGGACTCAGGACTCAGGATTCAGGATGGTGATGAGTCTGCCTACCGTCAGGAAGTTGAGCAATTGGTACTCTGGTGCAGTCTGCAAAACTTGGAGCTAAACACGCTCAAGACTGTACACATGACAGTGGACTTCAGGAGACATCCGTCGTCACTGCTCCCTCTCACCATATCAGACAGCCCAGTGTCTACTGTGGGTACCCTAATGTTCCTTGGTCCCACCATCTCCCAGGACCTGAAGTGGGAGACCAACATCTCCTCCATCCTTAAAAAGACCCAGCAGAGGATGAACTTCCTGAGACAACTGAGGAACTGAGGAGTTCCACAGGACCTGCTCTTACCATCTTTACCATCTTTACACACAACCACTGGTTAGAACATTTGACACTCACCCACCATATTGACCATTCCAGGAGTGCTAAAATTACCACTGAGGTACTCTTGAGCAAGATACAGTCCCCACACACTGCTTCCCGGTTGAATGGGTTAAATGGCTTAAATGGGTTAAATGCAGATATTTTCAGTGTTGACCCTATACACTTAAACTTACTTTACTGACACATAACCACTGACACTATGCATTTTACTTACTTTACTAACACATGCTCACCGGTTGGGCTACTGCTTGTATTCACAGACCTGTATAGAACAACGGAAAGTACTAGAATTATTTGCCTCCTCAAAAAATGGTCCTAACCCATTTTAATGCAAAATGTATTTGGCTGATTCCACTTTTATGAACCAAATGTCTGGTAGACAATCTAACATGTTGTCTTTAGTTCAGTGCCTGAAGGCCTAAACATTGGGAGAGCTCACTTAGCTATATCTAGATACCACACCAACAAAAACATATGATTAGATCATCCTTCAGTGTGCATTTAAAGAGTTTCTTATAAAACTTTAGTAATGACAGAACAGCAGTACTGCAGTACTCAGGTCTTCTCAGAAAACGGTAACTGCATTGAGGGGAAGCATGCTAGTGTTCCAATTGCTCACAGACAGATTACTGAACTAGCTCTGGGATCACAATGAGGTCTATGAAACTTCTAAGTAGAACTGATCGATCCACTGAACAGTAGACAGCATAAATGCCTCTTTGGCAATGAAAGGAACAAACAAGAGGGAATATCTGGACAGCAATCGCACATAATTATGCACAAACAATTTAAGTTTACAAAGTATGTCATTTGAAAATATCTTACCTCAGATTATAGGAACCATCCCATTAAAGAATTCTCCTTCATAGGAAGATCTTTCCTTTATTGGGTTCATAGTGATTGCATGGCTGACATAATGGTTGATATTGAAAAAATGCTTCTTAATTTGTGTATCTCTCATTACGGCATGTTGTTTGTTGTTATCAGTTATATTGGCCCATATCAGACCAGTATTGATAGTAGAGTAGAGTATCGGATTGGCTCAAATTTTGAGAATTTGAAAAGTTCTTATCAAGTTAAGTACGGTAATCTCCCCGATTTTACGAGGGTTTCAGCCGAGAATGGTGAAAAAACGCACTGTTTTGTTTTGGTAAAAAAATTGCCTATTTTTATAGGGTTAACCCTAATTATGTCCCCAAATATGCTACCAGATGTGACATCCACGGAGTGCCACTTCAGGCTGCAAGTGGGGTTTTTGTTTCTGGAACTCTTATTTTGAAGTCTGTGTATGTTTGGGTTTAGAGTTACAGTTTCAGGTGTCATGTGTTAACGTTAAGTGATTATGTTCTAGGATTGGTTCAGGTTTGAATGGGGCTCACTTAATTCAATGAGTTTGTATGTCAAGTGCTGGTCAACTCTCATGTTTTGCCTGTGTGTTTCATGCACGTGGTCCCCTCCTGTCTACTGGTAGTTATTCTTCTGTTAGCCCCTTGTGGCTTTTTGGTTTTGTATGTAGAGTCTGTGTGTGTTTTATAATAAAATTCCATCAACGGAACCTGCACTGTTGCACCTCGCCTCACTACCCCGAGCACGGCAGGATGTGACACCAGATAATGTCATTTTAAACTCAATTTAATGCGTTACCCTTAAAGAAAATGGAAAGGTAAACCCATATTTGAGTTTAAATTCCCCGGCGAGATATGCAACTCGGAAGGTTTTGGAGAATAACACCTGATCTACTCAGGCAAAAAATACAAATCTGTAGACTTTAATATGGAGTTGTATGTGTTCATTCATTCTGTAGGGCATTTATGAGGCCAGGCACTGATGATAGATGAGAAGGCTCACAATCTATGATATGAATTATATCACAAAAACTAGCAGAAAACTCAAAATGAGATCTTTGTCCGGCCTGTTTTTTTCTAAACATAAACTTTTCTTCTACTTCTTAAATTCAGCTCCTGAGAAAGAACTTCCTCTAATCTCAGCCCAATCCCAAGATTTTAAAAGTAAATTTCTTTTCTCTCACTGCTCTAAACTTTATTTGTCTCAAATCATCAGATCTTCAGATAAACCAGAAGATTCAAAAGAAAACCTGATTTCTTATAAACGAGCCTGAATAACATCTGAAATTTAGTGATCTCAGTGATGAAAGTCAAGTCTCAACTACCAAAGTCATTTTGATTCATCAGGTTATTAAAGAGAAGAAATTGCAAAATGATTAGAAAAGCAGAAGAACTATTTTAAGTAGATATTAGGGGTTTAGGAGAAATAAGTCTCCAACAAGACTCACATATCTGCAAATACAATGATTTATTTCTAATCAGACAAAGAAAATCTTTCTCTGGTATAGCATGACCTTTCTAGGGGTCACCAGATGAATGTGTTTGTATTTGTGCGAAAAAAACTCAGCCATGGTCAAAATAACCCAAATCTAAGTTAATGTCTATAGATCAGTCTTCTCCATCTTCTCTGGGTTTCATTTAATCACTGTAATGGTGTTTATGTTCTACTGTTGGATAATTAAAACCCCTTCTTTTTCCACTGATGGAGAACAACACCCTGGGACAGACTATAGCACCTTCAGGATAATTAAGTGAGGCTAGAGGGACCCTCTGACATTTCAGTCTCCACCGGGTCCCAGCTAAAAGAGTCAGTCCTCAGAGAAGCGGCTGAGCCTGGAGCCCCCGAACTCTCATTAGGAACTCGGCGAGAAAAGGTCAGACCAGCCAGAGATACGTGTTTTTCAAAACAAACGAAGCATCCCAAGGACTAATTAGAACATCAGAAAAGTTCAAGATGACATAAAGAGCTCCAGCGAAACATTTAAGGGCAATTAGGATCTTGCATGCTTTTGTTTGGGTGTGTTTATTGTGGTCTCACAGGACGTTACCTTTTGATTGTGTGAGGAAACAGAAACATTGAAAGGGCCACTGATGTTTTTAAGAAGTTTCAAGAAAAGGTCAAAAGTTACAAAGGGCAGCTGTGTGTTTACAGAAGACTAAATTAAATGTGAAAACAATTTGTTAATTGTTGACACGATCTTAAAAGCACAGGGGGAAACCCCCACAACGGCCCAAGAATGTTGTAAATAAACACTTGTCTCATGTGGATTTTGCAGTTTTTTTAAAAAAATAATGAAAAGGTGAACAGGTGAAAAATCTGGTCTGTTCTTAAACAGGTCCTTTGTGTCTTTTAGGTCTACCTGCTGACAGCTGTATTTCATTTTTCATATTTAATTAAATCATGTAATTAAAATGATTTATTTTAATAAATGATGAGCTTGTGAACAACAGAAACTCTTGTCTTGGGAAAAAGCCTGAATCTTTGCATAGACACTGAAATAAACAATGTACTTCCTACATTGTGCTTTAAAATACAGACTCATGCACAAACAGTGTAGAACCAGAATGGACACACTGGACTCCATATGAGAGCAGAAACTGGACTTTATAACTAACACAGTGCTGCCTAGAAGAAGTAGGGAGCCATTCTAGAGTCAGACATGTGTTAGTAATGGATTAATTGTTGAAGAGGGAACAAGATGGTATTGGGTTGGTATCATTGGTATAAAGACTGCTTCATGAAGGACATGCACGGTCCGTATTTGTAAACTTGCCATCCATTCCCAAATGTTCTCATTGGGATTTAGATCAGTGGAACATGCAGGATAGTCCAAAAGAGGGAAGACCTTTGTCAGACAGTCAATGTTAACTGCAGCATTGTCCTGTTGAAAGACCCAGTAATTATCACATAGATGAGGGCCCTCAGTCAAGACAGATCTCCGCTGCAACATCTCCACATACCTTGCCGCTGTTTGATGCTTTGCACAACCTTCAACGCCATTTTTCCATTGTAGGAAAAAGCACACCAGACCATGATGGAACCTCCTCCACTCTGCCGCATAGAAAACATCTCCAATGGGGTCTCCTTGGAGTTTGGGTCGAAGATCGGCCTGTGTCTACACGGACAGCCTGTCAGATCCTCTGACTCAGCGCAGGTGAAATTTTGTTGGGTTCTATCACTGGACTTTTTTGTCCCAATATCCTAAGGATCTTTTAAGAAGTTTAAAATGGCTGTCTTACCTTGGCAGCAATGGCACGTTCTGAGAGGTCTTGCTTGTGCAGCTCAACAATCCTGCCATGTTCAAAAACAGAAAGCCTTTTTGCCTTTGCCATTAGGAGCTCATGACAGTGAATGCTTGACAGAAAATGACTTGAAAGCCTGATTCTGTCTATGTTCTTAAACTTTTGATCAGCTGATTAACAGCCTGTTTAAATGCAGTTTCCAATACATTGCTTACTCTCTAGTTTTTATCTCTTGCTTTGCTTACAACCTGGTTATGAACCCCCAGTGCGAAATGCGAATGTTTGAAATCCCCCCCCCCCAGCAATGTTATCATACACATATCATAACATTTACTAATTGAAGGGCTAATTACTGTTTTTCTTTTGTATACAAACATTTTTTTAAATTTCGCATAGTGTGCTGTTTTTTTATATTGCACTGTAATATTGTCTAGTTTTTATTCTATAGGCTTCTCCATTTTTATCTTGTTCTGTCCACTTTGCGGCTACAACAATAATAAGAGCTTCTAGAGTAACTAGAGTAAGTAAAATCTTAGCTGGAGTTCATTTTTCTTACCCCATAATCATGGTTAAATATTCACAGAGGGTCTTCTATCATTGTAAAATATTACAACACAAAATACTGTATATTACACAAAGGATTTAGACGTTTAGAGTATCAAGAACATTCATACTGAAAGAAAACGCAATGTACATGCATTTTCATTCAACTCCTTAAAACGTTTTCTTTTTATTTATTTTTCATTAAAAACAGTCCCTAAAAGGTTACAGTCTTGTGAAATTGTTATGTGCCTGTACAATGCTGAAATATTCAGACTTCACTGTGGTTTCAGCAGTGGTCTCGGTCTTGTGCTCTTAGAGTAAACCAGGTTTCTTTCTGACCTCTAGTGGTGTAACACTGAAACTGCAGTCCGTGAAGGCCAAGGAGATCTTTTATGTTTTTCAGTTTACTGTTAAAAGTGATGAAAGGTTTACGGTCTACAGTGTTACTCATTAGTGTTTGCCACTTTGTATGTGTTTTGTGTTGCTTTGGGTCTGTGCTGTAGAAGGAAGTAGTTTGTTACACTAGTGCACTGGTGAACAAACTACAGTATCTGACTGAAACAGACACTCTTGGTAAAACACTGTTTGAGCAAAAAATTGGCATGTCAGATGATATATTGCCTCTAGGTGTGACTGTTTTTATCTGTGATAGACTGTTGACGTATCCTAGGTGGTCCTGCCCTTGACAGTATGACCTCTTGAGTAGGCTCCAGCATCCCTGCCTCCCTGGTTAACATTCAGATAATAGATGGATGGATATGTTGCTTTGTACCAACACATACTTTCTAACAGCTAATCACAGTATAAAGCAGGAATATGCACATTGTTTATCTGATCCGTTTCAGCTTATAATCTAATTAACAAGCTCCTGATCATGTGGAGTAGGGAAATATAACGGTGCAGGTTTTGGAGTCACCAGGACTGGGGTGGGAACCACATTACTTCCTTCTGGTCACATCTTAAATATACCAAACAGTTAATTCCAGTCTATGGCAACAGTACATTGATGACACTTTCCCTTATCAGTCTTGCGCAGGTTAACCTGGCCTTTCAGTTTAAAGCCAAATGAAGATAGCACTGCATATGTTGTAAAATTAGGCTAGTGTGTTGCCTGTGAAACACACACTTTAAGGCCTGCCGCGGTAGAGAGACACCTCCCCACCGCTGCGGAAGGTAAACCAGCGAGTCTGTGCATCGGCTGCTCTAGACAGAAAAAGTAAATAAACAGAGCACTTGTGTGAGGTTTGTATTACTAAGAATGATGTTATTGTTGCTGATGCTGTAAATCTCTTTAAGGTCGTATTCCAACTTATGTATTCAACATTTGAGTAAACAGTGATTGTACAGTTGTTTTTGTACTGTATTTATTGTTTGCGACTAATGTACTTAACCCTGTAAGAAAAAGAAGACTTTTTCTCATCTGTCAGTTATTAATGTAGGAGACCTCTGATGCTCTGATGCAACCAATGAAGATTTTTATTTTATTATGCTTTAGTATGTCTTTATGCTGAAACAATGATTTGTGACCATGTTAAGTTTTAAATAAATTACTATGTTTAATAAAATATCCTCAAAATAAAATGTATTCTAATAAATGTAATTTAAAATATATGCTTCATTTACAAAATAATATTGTATTACATTTATGAAAGAAAAAGTAATAGGCTATTATACAAATCTATATTATAGCTTATACATTTAATCAATTTATGATTTATGAAGCTTTATGATTTTGTTTATTTTACGACTGTATTGCTTAAGTGTCTTTGTATTAAAATTTATTTGAATCAATTTGTTAAACACTAGAGCAGTAGTCTCCAACCTTTATTTCTTCATGGACAGGTTTAATATCAGAAACTATTTTCATGGCCCGGGCTTTAAAGAGTGACAGACAAATATACGTATACGTATTTGTACAAATAAATGACACAAATAAAATGGGGATATTTAAAAAATATAATAATGGAGTGTCTTTAAAATATAATAATAAGCGTAAATTCAATGTGTACTCGCAGTTTTATTAACAGCATTTTCATAACAACGAGCAGACAACATTACAAGGGTAACATCCAGGTTTTTTTTTTAAAAGTTTGAAATGACACAGCTTTACAAAGGCAGACTTTAAGGAACATTACAAAACTGCCCCGTTACAAGATCTTCTAACCTTGGGTTTTTAACCAGAGGAGCTTTTCAGCATGAACCCATGGATGTATCGGGTATTCCTTGAGCCATGCCCTGTGTATGGGATAGTATAAACCGTTCGTTGTCCAGACATGTAAAATTATTTAAACTATGCTTAAAATATTAAATATTAAATTTCATTAGCTTTTGGTGTAACTTTTGTATTGAGTAAATTACATGTAAGAGAATTTCTAACATATCTGTACATTTTTTGATCTCGAATTCCATATACAAGA
Source organism: Clupeocharax schoutedeni (assembly GCA_037974565.1). Classification (NCBI taxonomy): domain Eukaryota; kingdom Metazoa; phylum Chordata; class Actinopteri; order Characiformes; family Alestidae; genus Clupeocharax; species Clupeocharax schoutedeni. The sequence goes on along the minus strand of JBBPDH010191253.1, from coordinate 6,321 downwards.
GGACTGAGTAGTCTTGGAAAAACATTAGACAGTAAATAGCTCAAAAACATAATTATGGTTCTATACTGAGGGAACAGAGCTACAAAAAAAAAGTTTATAAATGGAGTTACATAGGCGAGCATGCAGAGAAGGAGCTGAAAGCCATGGAGCAAAATAGTGTTCCTGGCTTTTTTGGCAGAAACTTGATCAGATGTTGCAGCTTTAGCTGCTCTGAGAACATTGAAGTAAGTAAAGATCAGTGTCATCCACACAAATGATAAATAAAGTGCTTCTATAAAGATTGTTCTTATGAGGTGCTGATTTGTGCCAAATACAGCCTTGAGGTAACAGATAACGTTTGTTGAGAAAATACTGATGGGTTCATTCACCAAGACAATGATAACATCTGTTACTGCAGGAATAAAGGTCAGAATCCAAATCAGACCAATGACAATATACGTCCTCTTCACCGAACACAGCTGAGGGTGATGAAGCGGTCTGCAGATGGCAATGTAGCGTTCCAAGGCCATTCCAGCCAAATTCAGTGCAGAAGTTTCTGATGTTGCTGATGAAAGTACAAGCAGAAAACTACAGACTGCAACATTCATAAAGGGTACAGTGTAACTCAAAACACACAGAGCAACTGAAATTAAGAGCATGAGAATATCATTGATGACAAGGTGAATGTACAAAATGTATCTTGAGTCAGTGAATAAAACTGGATTTTTAAAAAAGGCAAACACAAAATTCCCATTGATGTAGGTTATGATGACGCCCAGTCCGACTACAATGAAGTTCTTCACAACAGCATCTTCAAATGAATCCCGGCTGGAGTTCATTTTCAGTGAATCTTCTGGATGAATATTTTATAAATGTTTATACAATTTAGAGAGCTTTTCCTTTGGTATACTCGCTCAATATATGCAGAGTAAAAACTATATATTCATAGGGGAGTGCCGAAAGAATATTTTTTTATCATATTCTACTGCAAAAATAGCACAACAAAAGTTATGGTAAATTACTTAAAAGACAGAACATTTAGGTGCTTCCTCCAGTTTGTTTAGTGTTATTCTTCTACTTTTATACTCTACTTCTGCTGACAAATTTTCCCTTGTGGTAATGACAATAGCAGCTAAAATTAGATGATGATGACAACAACACAAGAATGTCAGTAAACGTAGACATCATATAAGCTTAAAGGTGCAATATCCAGTATTCCCAACTTAGCGACTTTGTCGCTAGATTCAGCGACTTTTCAGACTCCCTTGATGACTTTTTTTCAAAAAAGCACCTAGCGACTTTTGGACAAACCTTAGCAACTTTTCAAATGTCACCAGTACTGTTCTGTAAGGACGAGGTCTTGCTGCTGGTACAGTTACTCATCTCCCTTTGTATGCTATCATCTGTGAGCACTAGCTCTGGCTGAAAGGAGTAGCATATTCCCGTGAATGCACGGCAGCTGACATAAGTGTGAATGAGCTGCACATGTGCAAATGGTGTTGCCATGGACCAATCACTTACCTGCTTTTCCTTTGCTTGAAATAAAACTATTTAATTTGACTGTTTCTTCTTATTTTTTCTTATTTATTTTTTCATCTGATGCACTTATATTACTCACTGTTACAGAGCTCAAGTTCATTCCAGTATCTGAACTCGTCTGAGATCGTTTACTGAGCTACATCTGATTGACTGTACGTGTATGTGAGGAAGGATAAGGGAGAACACACAGAATGCAAATACGACATAAATACGTCATCAATATGCAAACATATGCATGATGTCATCTAGTAACATTTGGTGACTTTTCAAGCAGACTTTAGCTACATTTACATTTACGTTCATGGCATTTAGCTTATCCAGAGCGCCGTACATCAGTGTTTAAGAAGTCCACACCTGTTGTTTACCTGAAAACAGCTTAAATCCAAGTCAACTATTTAACCAAGATACTGCAGTCAGAGCATCTATATGACATCTGTCAAATAATAATTAGCCAACACCTAACCCAACAATACATAAGCCATAGAGAAGAACAACGCAGGTCATAGAGAAGAATAATGTAAGTCATAGAGAAGTGGAAATTTATTTATTTTTTTTAAAGAAATAAGTATGCAGTAGGAAAGAGTCATAGTTAGTCACTGCGATGCTTGAAGACCGTAAAGGACTCCGCCGATTGGACCAGAAGAGGGAGTTCATTCCACCACTGTGGAGCCAGGACTGAGAAGAGTCTTGACGCATGTTTCCCTCTTCTCTTGAGCAGCGGAGGCTCAAGGTGAGCTGTGCTTGAAGCCCTGAGAGGACGAGAAGTGACACGTTGTTTGATCAATGTTGTTATGTATGGGGTGCAAGTCTATTTTTGGCCTTAAAAACAAGCATTAAGGATTTGAACTTAACACGAGCAGCCACAGGAAGCCAGTGGAGGTTCCTTAGTAAAGGTGTGGTGTGGTTGAACTAAGGAACATTGAACACTAACCTGGCAGCTGCGTTCTGAATTAGTTGAAGCGGTTTGGTTACCTTCTGTGGAAGTCAGGCCAGTAGAGAGTTGCAGTAGTCCAGTTTGGATATGACTAGGGACTGGACAAGAATCTGTGTAGCTTTAGTGGTGAGTAAAAGTCGGATACTTCTGATGTTGTAGAGAAGGTATCTGCAGGATCTAGTGATCTGGTCAATCTGCGGCAAGAAAGACATATCTTCATCAAGTGTAACACCAAGATTTCTTACCTTCTTAGAAGGGACGATAGCCGAGTTCCCAAAAGAGATGGCGAGATCATGGCTTGGTGATGGACTCCCTTTGATGAACAGGAGCTCAGTCTTGCTAGGGTTCAGCTTGAGGTGGTGAGCTGCCATCCAAGAAGAAATGTCAGCCAGACAGTCCGAGATGCAAATTGAGGCCTGGTTGTCATTGGAAGGGAAAGAGAGAATAAGTTATGTATCATCAGCATAGAAGTTATATGAGAAGCCATGTGAGGCTATTACATCCCCAAGAGAACCAGTATGAAGAGAAAAGAGAAGTGGTCCTAAGACCAAGCTCTGTGGGACACCAGTGGATAGTCTACATGGAGCAGACTGGGTGCCTTGCCATACTACCTGGTACCTCCGGTCATCGAGGTAGGATGCAAACCATTGCCAGCCTGTGCCCGTGAGGAGGATCTGGTGGTTGACAGTTTCGAATGCAGAAGAGAGGTCAAGGAGAAATAAGAGCCCGAAGACAAGTTGGCTAATCTAGCCGCATGAAGTTCTTCAGAGATAGCAAGTAGAGCAATTTCAGTGGAGTGAGCCATCTTAAACCCGGATTGGTGGGGGTCCAGGAGGCTTTTAGGGAGAGAAAAGAGTTTATTTGGTTATACACTGCATGTCCCTTGATTTTAGAAAGGAAGGAGAGGAGTGATACCGGTCTGTAGTTATTGACATCTGAAGAGTCCAGCGATGGTTTCTTCAGATTCGGTGTGACCACAGCAGACTTGAAGGAAAATAGAACGTGGCCAGTCATCAAGGAGTCGTTGATTATGTAGGCGATGTGCAGGATGAGGTGATATTATCTGAAGAGTGCAAAGTGGGAAAGTACTACTACTACTACTAATTATTATTATTATTATTATCATCATTATTATTATTGTAATAGAGAAACAAAGATGGTATGGGTGTAATGAATTAGAATTATTGTTGTGTTGTTTGTGTTTTTGACTTTCATCCAATGGCAGAACTCACCCTATAAAAATAATAGCTCTCTTTAAGATTTCCAGCATTTTTCAGAGTTGGAGGCTTATTGATCACTGGTTGAAACATTTAATAATAAAACTAAAGAAAATAGTAGAAAAAGTTACGAAATTGAAAATTAAATGTTTGATTGACTTGAGTGACTTTAATATGAAAATAACATCAAGGGATAGAAATCTGCACAGAGCTGTGAAGTAGACATTGTACAAATAATGTTTATGAAACCAAACAATCAGCCTGTGTAGCATCGAGGCTAAACCCAGTCACAGAGTCACAGGAGAAAATGAATAGATACATCTATGGATGCGCTGGGAGATCCTTGGGTGTTTCGGGTCTCTCAACATAGCCTTCCTCCTTGCAGCTCCTGTGATGCCGAGGAGGGTGTAGGTTTTACATATGGAGCGGGCTGCAAAGCCTCAACACCCCACCTCAATCACTCTGTATATTTGTTACTTGTCTGTTTATTTCATTTCTTCTTTTTTTTTTCTCCACCATGCCTATTGTAAAGCGACCTTGAGCTTTGGAAAGGCGCTATATAAATAAAAATTATTATTATAAAAATTATTATAGGTTATCGATTGGTAAGTGCCGCTCTTGTGTGGGAAAATCTGAATTCCTCCTCCAGGCTGCTCTTATCATATGGTATTGCACAGAGCTGTTATAAAAACAAAAATAGACATTGTTTGGTTTCATTATTCTGTGACATGATCATTATTTGTACAATCAACATGTGTAACATCGAGGGTCACAGGAGAGAGTAAATAATCTTAGAGTGCTCTTGCGAGAGTCAACATTCCCACCAGAATCAGTGCCGTAGTTCACATGCAGGAAGTGTTATGAAACATGAGTACTGGCGGTCCTAAAGAAATGCACCAGCAGTGTGGAGTTGACTAAGCAATGTTTACCTCTGTTCCTTGGCTTATATACACCATGTGACACCTTGTTTCCAGGCCTTCTTGTGCATCATGTCAACCGTGTGAGTGACGTAGTCCCCCTCCAGGACCGTCACCCAGCTGGGAGGAAACCTGACAATGGTAGTAATGAATCAGCGATGGATCCAAGATGAACTGTCTGGGCACCCAAGACCATTCCTCGGGACTGTAGCCCTCCCAGCGTGATGTATCTGTTGTTGGTCCTCTGAATGGCTGTGTGGGCTTGCGTTCAGAGCTACCAACACCTGCGGACCAACTGTTTGGCCGATGGTACGTCAACCTCCAAATCATGATGTTAGTATACCATAGCATACTTCAAACAAACTGAGCCCAGTGGCAGATGATGTTTGAAGATTATCTGGCTGTTGGTTGGCTTGCTCTGCCTGACCATTCGTCTGTGGGTGGTACCCTGAACACAGACTACAGATGGCATCGATCAGACAGCAGAAGGCTCTCCAGAACTTGGCTGAGACAATGTCCTTGGGAAACCCATGCGATCAGATGATGTGTTCAAGTACTAATTCTGCAGTGACTTTAGCATAGGGGAGTCCAGCAAGGGCCACCAGATGCACAGTCTTGGAAAAACTGTCCATGATGATGAGAATAACCTTTGCACCACCAGCAGGCCAGTTATAAAATCCAGTGCAATGCACAACCAGGGATGCCATGGAACTGAGGGTTGCTGCAGGTCTCCTGAGGCTCCGGTTGTTGGGATATCTGGAGGCATGAAACTCAAATATCATATTCGTTTTGGTTAGAAAGACATCACACTTCCCATCCCCATCATTCCACTCATTTGCTAATGAAAACTTGAGAGGGAAGAACGGGCTGCTGCCTGGGGCAGCTCATGACAGGCCTTTCTCGAGGGCAGTGACAAAGGACTCATAAAGAGCCAGCCTTGAAGCCGCCACGTTCAGATTCAGTCCGTCCATCATGGCCGCCTACTGGGTCACACCAGGCAGCAAACTCCACTGGGTTTATGTTGGGCTCGGTCCTTCTGTCATGGACAGAACAATCAATCTGTGTAGTGTCTAGGATAAACCCAATATGCTTAGATCTGAGAGTTCCCACCAGAATCAGCGCTCTCATTAACACACAAGAAGTGGTATAAATCATTTCTGCCCCTGCCCCCAAAATTATGTTCTGTGCAAAATAAATAATAATAATTTAAGTAAGAAAATATGTATTTTTATTGTTAAATGTTCACGGCTGAACAGCAGTTTGGACAGATATAGACTCGGAGGAAGCACATGCTAGCCTTTAACCTGTCAGTGTTAGTGCTATTTATTTTTTACATTTATTAAGGTGAAGTGAAGTGAAGATTCGATCATACGTGAACACTGCACACAGAGTGAACAGCACGAAATTCACCCTCTGCATTTAACCCATTCACCAAGTGAAGCAGGGGGCAGCAGGAAAACGGCGCCCGGGGAGCAGTGTGTGGGACAGTACCTTGCTCAGGATACCTCAGCAGGGCCGAGTGGCCTGGGACTCGAACCTGGACTTTCTGATCGCAGGGCGAATACCCTAACCACTAGGCCACCAGCTGCCCCTTATAGTCCCATATACTGTGGGATGCAAAAGTTTGGGAAACCTTGTTAATAGTCATTATTTTCCTTTATAAATCGTTGGTTGTTACGATAAAAAATGTCAGTTAAATATATCATATAGGAGACACACACAGTGATATTTGAGA
>JBBPDH010191245.1:0-16695 GCA_037974565.1 Clupeocharax schoutedeni | reverse complement strand
ACTGTGTGTCTTAACCAACAGAGACATTCCTCTGAAACTGGTCAGGTTCAGGGACTGGACTGGAAATGAGAGTCTTTAAAAGTCCTTCAGGAAGCCTGGAGAACTCATATAAATACAAGAAAGTCTGGAGAAATATGAAGAAATGAGAGGTGGCTCAAGACTATTGAAAAGAACTGTAAGTGGGAACACATAAAATGCTACCAGCATCTGCTTCTGGGCAAGAGAGACTTTGCAGACCCCCTGCACCCAGGATATTACTTTATGTTTCAGTGCCAGCTTTGAATGAACACAAAGCAAAGCATGCCTCCTGCGGTACAGCAAGCACATGATTTCTGCAAGTCTCAGAGATTCCACAGACACAGAAGGCCATGCTTAGGAAATCTGTATCAGAAAACGCTAGAAATTCTAGGTCTATTCCCACAGGAACCCAAACACATCAGTGGGGATCATCTGTTGTGGGATGGGGTTGTGAGGTGGGGTTGTGGGAGTTGTTGGATTCATACACCGTCAACGCAGGTGTGAAATTAATCACATAATCGATGCATCGTGATATGGATGATTCTGAATCGATGCAGTGGCAGAACATAATCGTTTATATCATAATGACATCACTTAATTTTGTGTCAGCGGCTTTAAAAATCTAGTTAAACAGTGGTCCGGCAGTGACTTTGGCTTTGCGAGTACAGCGCTTCTCCGGGTAGCACTAACTCTCACCTCACTGACGCTACTCACAGGCGCCAGCCAAAAATGTGTATAAAGAATTGTTTCTCCCACAACCAAAGATGTTATCACTGCAGAAAGGTCCACTCTCAAACCAATTATGGTTTACGTTTACCGTTTTTGCTGAATAAAAACGGAAGCTTATATCTCACTGCTTGTATTTGAAAACATAGTGTGGAGCGAGGCCAGCTCTATGCTGGGGCAAGACCCCCTTAAACAAACGTTAAGAAAGAAAATAGATTATCCACTGAACATGGACAAGCAAAATCCACTGGAAAAGGCATAAATGAGATGATAGTTTTCACTTCTGACTCGCTCTTTCCCTCTGTGCTCTGTTTGTGCGCAGCCTCACAAAGCACTTGGCAGAGACAGTTTTCTCCTTTCATATTGTGATGTAATCACAGCGATTTTTTAATTCGATTTTTCAGTTTTATTTTTCAAGACTTGGTGAATTGTTTTTTTTAAATAACTTAACCTACCCTTTTCCATTTTGGTAGTATTGTCAATAGTGAGAAGTGTTGAGAAGAGCTACACGAGCAGAAGCTTAGCCTTCAGGTGGGACATCTAGGTAGGACAGGTCTTAGGGTAGAGGCCTGACAAAGTGCAATCTAATTACATGGCAAAAACCGATATCCAGAGAGCCCTCGTATATGCCTCTCTAGAACTGGCCTTGATGTGAAGTAATGTAGAAAACTGATGGGCTGCATCGTGATGCATCCAGATATCGCATCAAATCGTTGACATGATAATCGTAATCGAATCGAAAGGTGAGATCAGTGAAGGTTCACACCTCTAACGATAAACTTTAATATAAGGCTTTGATTGTGGCATTTTTACTTACTCAGTGTGTTTACTTCCAACATAACCTTCTCTGGAGAAGCCGTTTAGAACAAGTTGTCATTAGGACCACACAATATATTGTCTGTAAATTTCTGCAGTACTGATATCACAAAAGATTGCAATATGCAAACAAGCCTCTAACCAATCCCAGTGTTACTGACAGGATCCAATCACAGCTCCAGGTGAGTTACAGGGTGTTCTGATAAATCAAGGTCTTCGTGTCATCCAACAAAAGTCTAATTTTAACCATTAAAGGTGTTGGTGAATTGGTGCATGAGTAGACAGGGCTAAACCTGCTGTAGCCAGAATAAGGAGATATATTTAAATGTTTAAATGTGTTGGTTCTGTGGCTAGTTTTGTAGCTTATTTCCCACGTATGGACTGTACAGATGGGAGTAGTAAACGTACCACTTGAAAAAAAAAATTACAGACTTTAAGCCTTTATAATTTCAGAAAAGTGATGATAAGGTCAATTTAATAATGAGAAAGGCTTTGCAATAAAGTATACTATTATAAATGTTTTGTCTATAATTAGGCAGCTTTAGTTGTCACGGTGAGCCTCTCAAGATTCTTTATGTGTCACATGCACAGTTCTACAGAAACAATGTGCAGTGAAATGTACCCCAAATGACACCAAAGACAAAATAGATAACCTAGAATTTAACATAAAGAGAACTACAAAAAGAGGCATTCTGCAATACAGAGGAGCTCGAGTTAAACTTCAAGTTGACTGGTTAACCTCTGTGATCCTGCTTTATGGCAATAATAAACCTGAAAACCTGCAAAACAACATGCATAACCAGGACTGGCTCGCCAGCTCAGATAACTATGTAACTATGTTAGCTCAGGTCATCAGATTTGGCTATTCCTCTAAATCTGCACCTCATTGAACACAATAAATGACTAACATGGATAAAGAATCTACCAGAAACCCACCTTGACACAAACTGACACAAGTCTTTAAACTCCGCTCCATCCACTATAATGTTGAGGTCAGTGATTTTTCTGAGGGACACGTCACTCTCCTGCAATTAAAACAAGAGTTCGTTAGAAACATTATATAGAATGCTGAATCAAGTCTTGTTTCTACAGCAGTGGTGTAGGATCATAGACTGTGTAGGTTGTCATCAGCATTAAGGAGAGTTTTGAGTCTATTATAGTGCTGAAAGACTTGAGCAAAATTTGTCATTGCATTTTTTCGGACAACATTAACGTTACATCTATAAATTGAGTAGCAAAGTGATCCAAATCTTTTCAGAGCTGTGTGGAAACACAAATCTGGTCTGTGTGTGTGTATGTATTAGGGCTGGGAAGTTAACGCGTTAATTAGATGAATTAATCACAGAAAAAAATAACGCGTTAATATTTTTAACGCAATTAACGCGTATAGACATGTGATGTTACACTGTATAGAACTGCAGCCAGATACTCTTGGGAAGAGCTAGATACTCGGATCCTTTTGGATTCGGCTCCCTCTGAGTCACTCGGTGAAGTGATCCGGATCTGCGAGTCACGATACGCCGATAGATTCACTCATTAGCGTAGCGGGCTTTCAGACCGAACGCGGGCACGCGCGCTCGCCGCGAGGGTTTATGCTTCCTCTAAAAAAAAAAAAAAAAAAAAGAGAGAATGCGCTGCGTTTGCCGCGGCACTCAGCGCAAAAGTAGGCGTGGTTTTCTTAACTCTCCTTTCCCGGATAACAGAGTTAGCACTAGCGCTAGCTCTGTTGCCAAAGGACCAGACTGGATAGAGAGAATACGCTGTGGGCTGTAGATTCTGGACACTCAGAGACTTTTAAGATTAGCTTTTCCTTTTCTGTTGTGTGTGTGCGTGCTTGTGTGTGTGTGCGTGCTTGTGTGTGTGTGTGTGTGTGTGTGCGTGCATGTGTGTGTGTTTGTGTAGACATTGGTTTATGTCATTGGTTTGTGTTCAGTAAGTTACAACTGTCATATACTGTAACCTAATTCATAGGTTTGTGTTCAGTCAGCGATGTCATGACCATTGTAGCCTCAGGTATAGGCTTGTGTTCAGTAATAAATGGTAAAAACTGCTTCTTGTAATGTCTGTATGTATGTGCGATTAAATGCGATTGATTAATTAATTAATTAATTAATCACCACACCATGTAATTAATTAGATTAAAAAATTTTATCACTTGACAGTACTAATATATACATATATATAAATATATACACATGCATTAATAATGTTCGTCATCTGACAAATGTTTCTCCTACGTTTGTGTCCTTGACTAAGCCCAGCATTTTTTAGCTGAGTAAGCCTCTATGATTACATAAGCAACTTGACACCGGTTCCTACAAGTCATGTGTTTAATCAAAAGAAAAAGTAAATACAGCGGGGAATTCCATCACACTCCTCTTCTAGACAAATTGTCTCTTGAAATCATTTGTCACTGAGGACTGTCTACCTGGTTACTCATATACCTGCTTTGGAGGTGATCCTACCTGGTGTCTCTCAACTCTTCCCCAGTGTGGTGAGTAGACTGTTATATTAAACGTGTGGATGTACTAGATACAAGGAAATTTTACTGTGATGCATATCTTTTACTAGAAGCAAGGGAACTATGTTAAAAATCATGATTAACTACACACACACATGTGCACATATTTACAAGCAATATATACTATATATATATAGATAAAGAGAGAGAGAGAAAGAGAGAGAGATAGTACATCTAGTATGTGTATGTATAGACTTAACACAACTTTACCAGCACCTTCTATGAACAATTACATACAAATTACATATATCTTATTATATCTTATCTTTTTATATTTTCACCAAAAGGCTTCGCTCAAGGATGCCTAATGGATAACCTCTGAATGTTACAGCGAATCTCTGCCCTTTACACACTCACAGTACATCTATGATGAATCTGCTACAGTCAAGATTATTAGCTTTGGTCAAGCATGGCCAGTGGAATCAAAATGACGTTGTTGACTTGTTCAGTGCTCTAGCACACCAATATACCACCATGGAAACTGTAAAAGAGCCTGAACTCATTGTACAAATGTCTAAAACACTGTATCAAATTGAAATTCACAAAATCAAGAAATCAGATTTAATGTCTGAAACAGGACAATTTGATGAAAATATTAGTCAAAATAAAGTCAAAACCATTCTCAAAGAGGCAAAAGAGAAAACCCTTGAAGAGATTCTCGAGGAAATTCGTGCACAAGGAAGTGTTGATGAGAAAGATTTGGCTGCTGTAGAAGATATTGTGTCATCTGTGTTCTTGTGGTGCAGTTCCAAACCACCTGCAATTCCAAACTCAAATTCATCCGCAACTAGATGTGACCTGAAGAAGACATTGTTTGGTCTGTGTGAGGCAGTACATACCAAGACCAATGAATGGTACCCCAGACTGACCCAGATGGTGAGCTGGTGTATTCTGGTTCTCTCTGATTCTAGTCGGCTGGTCCAGGTTGGTACAGGAGAGGGCAAGTCCTGCATAGTGGCCATGTTTGCCGCATATTGCGCCATCACTGGACAAAGCGTAGATATCATCTCCAGCTCCCCTGTACTTGCTGAGAGAGATGCTGAAGAGTGGCGCCCATTTTACCAAAAACTGAGAATCACTGTCGGTGCCAACACCAGTGAAAAAGAAGACAGAGACAGGAGGGATTGTTACAAATGCCAACTGGTCTATGGCACAACTCAGAGTTTTGCAGGAGACTGGCTGAGGCAAAACTTTCACCGAAAAAAAGTGAGAGAAAATGAGCAAAAGATTCAGTGTGTTATAATAGATGAAGTGGACTCACTCATGTTGGACAAAGGTCTAGAAGTTGTCTATTTGAACAGTCCAATGCCAGCCATGCAAGCTTTAAACATAATCTTGGCTAAGATCTGGCTTGTTGTCAATAAACTGAAACATCTGGACACAGGGAAGACACTAGGTCTTCTCCACCCCTTTTCTCAGCTCCTGTCTGAAAATCTGGAGCCAGATACATTTCTTGATGAACTAAGTATCTTACAGATGGCTGAGGATTCTGCTTTAACACTCACTGGATCAACAAAACGCATCAGAGAAAATGCCCAAAATATTTTACAAGAATTAAAAGGTGTCAGTATTGACCAACTTGTGGCTTTTTTCAATGTGTTTAAGGAGCGCTTTCCCCAGTACAAATTTATACTGTACCACCAGGAGGATGGTGGGACACTGCAGGAATTAAATGAAATCCATGGTTCAGAGGCTACAAATGGAAAAGAAGTGCACATCCTCGTGCTTGGATCTGGATTATGCCGTTTAGTGTTCATGAATGAGGAGGAATTGTGCAAATCGCTAGAAAAAAAAATTAAAGCAGGCTTCTTATCTAGTGAAAGAGCACAACTGAATGAATCATGTATTCCAGGTGTCCTAGAGTTTATCAACAATAAACTACGGATTTGGATTGAAAATGCTATTCTTGCTAAGAAAATGACACTGGGGCATGAATACATCCTACATGAGGATGGTGTGGCTCCTGTGGATTACTACTCTACAGGTGTTGTGCAAAACAACATGAAGTGGGGAGAAGGGCTGCAACAATTTCTTGAGATGAAGCACCAAACCAGACTAACAGACATGTGCATTGTAACAAACTTCAAGTCCAATGTGGGTTTATTCAAGGGCTACAATTACATCTATGGGGTGACGGGAACCTTAGGAAACCAGACAGAGCTTAAAAAGTTACAGAGCCTATACTCTGGTATTCAAGTTTGTAAAATACCCTCATTCAAGCAAAGGAAACTTCATGAGGAGGAAGGCGTGGTCATCAATGATGAAAAACAATGGGTAAAGAGAATATGTGCGGTTGTTGAGGAGCAAGTGAGCCCTACAGATTACAGAGGTCCAAGAGCAGCACTGATCATTTGTGAGACCATTAATCGAGCAGAAAGCCTCTGCAGAGCCTTTGATCAAAAAACATTAAGACGAAAACCGAAACTCTACACAAACAACAACATGGACAACTCTAAAGTAATAGACGAAACTGTCATGGCAGGTGATATCATTATTGCAACTAATCTAGCTGGTCGTGGGACAGATCTGAAGGTGTGTCCAATAGTAAATGAGGCAGGAGGTCTGTTTGTGGTACAAACTTTCTTGCCCCTAAACATTCGTGTGGAGCAACAGGCCTTTGGAAGAACTGCAAGACAAGGAAGCCCGGGATCGACCCAGCTGATCATGTGCTTGGCTCACTTTTCTGAGGCACTCAAACTTGCGATGGTCCTTACAGCCTCTCCTCTCTCTATGTTACTACGCTGTTTGGATCATTTCACATCCAGTATTATATCAGAACCAATTGAGAGTGTGTTTGCACATGCATTTAAAGCCTATCGGGACAATCCTACCAACCAGAACTCTGAGGCAATGGCATGTGCCCTAAGAAAGTTTTTAACTATTCAAAAGCCAATTGGATTGACTATCCTAGAGGAGGCAAAAGAGGCTAGAGATACTTTGGTGCAGTTCAGATTATCACGTTTTCTTGAGCATGACATCCCCAACATTCTCAAAAAGGAGGAGCTATTTTCTGATTACCTTGGCATGGTGGACACCATTTACAAGCAGGAAAAGTGTGCCAAAAGCTGTGAAGACATAATTTCTTCACTGCATGAGTGCTGGGGTCTGTGGCTCCTAATGAAATTCAATGAGGATGAAGACACAGAGACACTGAAGGAGCAGTTAAATAATGACATGCAGAGTGCACTGGATAAACTGCAATCTAAACGTTCCCCCTCATCGATGGTCTATCATTATATAAGATCTGGCAACAGGCTTCGACACCAAGGACTACTAACAGAGAGCATTGAGATGTATACAAGAGCAACTGAGGATCCTTGCTGGGTGGCCATTGCTTTGTACAATCGTGCACTGTGCTTTCTGACTGCAAAAGAGAGTGGCCATATTACGAAGGCACTGACAGATTTGGAAATGGCTGAGAAGGAGGTCGAATCATATATGGAGCAACTGGAGCAGACATTCACGTTTGTAAAATTGTCCAGCAGTGATGTTAACATTGATGACAGCTTGCTTGGGAAACAATTTCAAGCAAAGTACCTGGTACAGAAGTCACTCAACTTGAATATTCAGGAAGCAGTAAAGCAATTACAGATGGCACATACTAGAGGAGATGATGTGCAGGTAACTGAAAAACCTGCACATCATCTCCTCTTTTTGGTGCCAGTCCCTTACCTCCTGTTATGGGGATCTCTGGCAGAACTGACAAGAGAGTTGATGAACCTTGACTCTTTGGGTCTGGACACCATTGTCTCGGTAGACGTGAGGTTTTCCTTCGCTGGACGTCTGACAAAAATCTTTCGCCGTGTCAAATAATGAAGGTTTGCTTCAGAACTGCATGTCTTTAGCTTTCTTTCTGTAAATTACATCAGACTTCCTGTATATTACATCATGCTCTGAGTTTGTGCAGTGCAATGAAACATATAATGCTATGCTAATTATTTGGTCACACTTTCTATTTTGGTGAACAGAAGTAATTACACTGCCGTGGCTGGGGTAGTCAACACACTTATGTTTAAACCCCAGATAGATAGCACTGTCATCTTTAACCTTGTTTTATTTGATTTGATTTGATTGTTTTTTTTACTTCCTACTATTTGCATATTTCCTGATTCATTAATGCTAAATGCCTGTAAAGCACATTAAATGATCCTTGTGTATGAAAAAGGGTTATATGAACACAATTTACTCCAAAGTAACAACATATTGTAGCATCTGAAAACCTGTGTGACTATTAATGTTAGCACTGATTACTGAATCCAAAAGATTGAGACCGGCTCCTGTGCTGTACAGAGCTGCAATGGGCTTGTTTTGGTTTCCACAATAAAGAAAGCACTGAGGAGATCGACAAGAGCCATACCATTTGCAAAATGTTCCATTCCAACATCACATCCTCAGAGAACACAATGAACCTGAGAGCCCACCATTCTGATGCACAGCTAGTGGATCGCGCTCAACTCCATCTAGAACCAAAACTTACAAGGACTGTTACAAGGACTACACATTTTCTTTGCTGTTTGAGATTGTGAAATAGAAAAATTCTACAATAGAATGCACCTAATTTACCTAAAAATCCTGCCATATGTCAGATGCTTTGCTCAGATTGCACAAAAGGATCCACTGTTCTGATTGCATTAAAAACTTTTTTAAACCGTGAGTTTGCTTGTTTGATTCTTTTTGTTTTAAACACACAAAATGTTTGCCATCCATTCACAGACAGTCAATAATTCTCTGCAAAAACAAAGACATCACATGCTCAGTTACTGCTTTAAAAGGCAGCAAACTGCCTTAAATGAACTAAAGTGAAAAACTCACATTATGAATGGAAACAGCTGAAACATTCACGCTACATAACCTTTTGTGCTCTACTGTAAACACTGAGTTAATTACAGTCATAAGAGTATCACCATACACCATACAAAAGAAACAAACAATAAGCCTATAAATCTAACGTGTTTAATCAAGAGCTAAACCAATAGTTTGCATATATTTTTTATCTGCGACACCAGTTAATCATGCTTAAGGGATACCAGTAAAATGCATCCAGACCTTGCAGAACAACAATCCAAGCTGCATGGGCTGCACACTATCCACAGGGAATTGTGGGGGCTGTAATAGAGTGGGACCCCACAGGGCATTGACCTTAGACCGCGGGCCGTTATCTAGCCTCAGGGACACCTCAGTAGGACTCAGTAGGGCCCCTGTAGAATTGCTCCTGGCCACTGTCGCGCCCCTGCACTGAACAGCCACTGAATATTCATTTCTTATCGCAACATGCACTGGCTCGAAGAACAGAACTAATCCTATGTGTGTTCTTAAAGTGCTACACACACGCACTGTTATCTGCAACCTGGAGACCAGCAGCGTGAATTGCAAACTTCAGTTGTAAAAGCTAACAGCTGAAGCCCTAAATATATTTTGAGACCACTCACTGTATATGAATTTCTTTTTTCTTTGTATTTTTTCTCCTTACTTCAGTGGGATGATGACAGTGTGATTTTAAAAGATTTGATGCTGTGATTTGATGCTGTGAAAAAGAATAAATGTCCCCACCTCGGCTCTCCTGGTGATTTTGGTCTAGAACCGCCACTGTGAGTGAGTGCATGAATGTGTTAATCTGTGATGGACTGACGACCAAGGTGTTTCTTCCAGATCTTCAAAGGGTGAAACAATGTCTTGAAACTGTTTCATACAGCAATGCAAAGAAACGTCATGTCATACAGCACCCTCCCTCCTCTTCCAACTCTAGTCTAATTAGCAGGTTGCACTAAAACATTAATTACTTCAATCTAAATTATTCTAAATACAGTTACAATAGATTAGTTTCCATCTTACTTCTGAATATTATGAGGGTATCAAACCAAATTGATTGTATCGTTACACCCCTAAACCCACCAAGCAGTTCATGGAACTGTACAGACCATTCTCATTGTTGTCATTGGATCTGTAATGTAAAGTTTATCAAAGATGGTAAAGTGAAACCAAAATTGAAATTCCAGGGGAATTCAATGGTCCCCTCTTGTTCTTTACTATATTAAGTATAGCTAATGTACTAATATTGCCTTCCTTAAACATAGCACAAAATAGCCAAGCAGAGGCGAATATCATTGCTTTTACTGTGATGAAGTGAAACCAAAAGTAAATATAATGGGGAATTCCATGATTCTCCTCAGCTTAGCAGTTACCTTTCAAGATTTCAAAATACTTTATTCGTCATTTTTACCTGTGACGTGGTCCTACCTGAGATCCTCTTATGTTCCTTGATATGGTAAGTATTATCAGATTTTATAACATCAGATTGTTGTATTTACATACAAAATAAATATACAAAAAATATAAAAAATATACAAAAAACTACAAATTATTTTGATATGATTATTTTATATTATTTAACACAGTAATTTAATATTATACATGCATTTCACAATAGAATATATTAGACTCAGCAAAATCACTAACTACTGAATTTTGGTCAGATATTTAATAGTAGGCCGGGATAATAACAATATATAAATATTATACCACATTTTAATGTCTGATAGTGATACTGATACTGCAGCTTCGAGTATCCACTGGCACCAGTCAGATGCTGTCTTTTCCCTACCTTTAACAACCAAGCTGTTAATAAAAAAATGGTCTGGGTGCACTTTGAATCCGAAATGACTCCCTACTTCCTCTACAGTGTGCTGTTAGTTATACAGTTCCAGTTTCTTTAACCAAATGATGCACAATTAATCCATTTAAATTATTTTGTAATTCTAAATATGGAATTTGGTGCAAATGAATAAACTATGAAATAATTTGGCTGCAGGAGCCTGTTGCCTAATTCCTACGCAATAAAATATGCTATGCATTCAAATTTTTTACAAAGCAAATGAGTATGTTAGGACATAACAACAACAACAACAATAACAAATTGTGAGCGTGTACCAGAAAGGTCAGTCTTTTTTTTATTCAGTTCATTTAAAAATTTAAATAACTGATATTGAAGCCAGATGTTTTAATATCTTCTTACCTGCAGCACTGTGAAGTTGCAGTGAACATCTTTATGTAGGACTGTCCAAGCAAGTTGCATTCATATTTTTGACTGTGAACTGGGAACAAGCTTTCTCTGACAAGCTAATCTCTTCCATTATGTGCTGATGGGCCAGGTAGCTTTGTTCTATACATTTGTGAACCATAGAAAATCACATAACCACAAGAAAATGAATGATTTGATTAGGCTTGTTGCCTGTGTGGTAAGTTTAAAGACACCAGTTTTTAATGGTAAGAGGCATATAATAAATACTAAGGCTGAGCAAGTTATCCCATTATTATTGCATTAACATCCATCCATCCATCCATTATCTACCCCTTTCCTGCATTCAGGGGGGGGGGCTGGAGCCTATCCCAGCTGCAATGGGCGAAGGCGGGGTACACCCTGGACAGCCGCCAGCACGTCACACGGCCACATATAGACAGACAACCATTCATGCTCAAATTCACACCTACGGGCAATTTAGAGTGCTCAATTCACCTATTCCCCAAAGCACGCATGTTTTAACATATTATTTATGTATCCCTGGCAATTATGTTATTGCGTGTAAACACATTATTTTTATATACTTTTATTTTGAAAGTTTGCTGCTTTTTTGGGCTTGTTGGTACACTAGTACATCACTCTAGGCCATGACCACCAACCTTCCCACAAGTGAAGTGAAGTGACTATTCTTTCATACATGAACACACCACAACACACAGTGTGAACAGCGCAAAATTATTTCTATGCATTTAACCCATTCATCAAGTGAAGCAGCTGGCAGCCAGGAACACAGTTCCCAGGGCGTGTCTAAGGTTTATCAAACAGGGAAAAGTGAAACCAAAAGTGAAAAACAAGGGGAATTCCATGATCCTTCTTTAAAAGACCTTCAGCTTACCTGTTACTTCAGATATCGTTCGACCAGACATCCCCTCTTGTTCTTCACTATGGTGAGTTTAGCTAAAGTTTTGTTTCTCAAAAAATTTTGTTTCTCAAAAAAAAAGGATGAATAAAAGTTTAAATGATGATCTCTACTATTTCTCTCAGTCATGTTGACATGGCAAATTGATACCCATACATATTTTAATATTACAACACGTAGCCTTTCTGTCTCGCTTAATTCTAGCCTGGTTCTTACTTGCAAAAGGTTAGATATTTGTCAGTTTTGCCAACTGAAACAACCCTTAAATGTTCTCACAATAAGAAAAGAAACAAAAATGGACTAATATTGCCTTTCTTAAAGAAAGCAAATAGCCAAGTAGATGCAATTATCATCGGCATAGGTGTATATAAAGGATCTGTAACATGTCAGTCGTAATGAAGTGAAACCAAAAGTAAATATAATGGGGAATGGGGAGTCCCCATCCCTCGGCTTAGGTTACCTGTGATGTGGTTATACCTAAGATTCTCTCTTGTTGAATGATATGGTGAGTATCGCTAGATTTTGTAGATTATCATATTTACATACTAATTAGAAAAGCTAATTAATTTAATGATAAAATCTGTTTGGTTGTAATTATTTGATATTTATTACAGAGATTTAATATTATACATGCTTTTCACAATAGAAGTCTCAAAATATTTGTGGAATATCAGCTAAACAAACAACAATTCTTAGATTCAGTAAACTCACCAATGACTGAATTTCACCCAGATATTTATTAGTAAATCATCTCTGACCCTGACACATATACGGTCAATATGGCGCTGATGAGTCTGCTGGAGTCAAGATTACTTGCTTTGGTCAAGTATGATCAGTGGAGTCAAGATGATGTTGTCAATTTGTTCATTGCTCTAGCAAAGCAATATAAAACTAAAACAGAGTCTGACTTCATCGCACATGTGTCAAAAATACTATATCAAATAAAAATGTACAAAATCAAGAAGTCGGACTTAATATCTGAAACTGAGCCAGGACAATTCACAGATAATATCGAAGCCAAAATAAAAAACATTTTACAAGCAGCAAAAGACAAAAGCCTAGAGGAGATCCTCGAGGAAATTCGTGCACAAGGAGATGTTGAAGAGAGTATTTTACGTGATGTGAAAGAAATCGTGTCATCTGTGTCTTTATGGGGCAGTTCCAGTCCACCTGCTGCTGCAACACAGCACGATAATTTGAAGAGGACTTTGCTGAAGCTATGCAAAGCAGTACAAAAAACTAAAAAGTGGTACCCCAGACTGACTCAGATGGTGAGCTGGTGTATCCTGGTTCTCTCTGATTCTAGTCGGCTGGTCCAGGTTGGTACTGGAGAGGGCAAGTCCTGCATAGTGGCCATGTTTGCTGCATATCATGCCTTCAATAGAGAAAGTGTAGACATAATCACCAGCTCCCCTGTACTTGCTGAGAGAGATGCTAAAGAGTGGCGCCCATTTTACCAAGAACTGAAAATCACTGTCGGTGTCAACACCAATGCAAAAGAAGACAGAAACTTAAGGAAGTGTTACAAATGTCAGGTGGTGTATGGCTCAACTGAAGATTTTGCAGGGGACTGGTTGAGACACTATTTTCAAAGAATAAATGTAAGAGGTGAAAGAAAATTTGATTGTGTTATAGTAGATGAGGTGGATTCTCTCATGCTAGACAAAGGTCTTGAAATGGTCTATATAGGAAGTGAAATGCCAGCCATGCAACATTTTAATGTAATCTTGGCTAAGATTTGGCACATTGTCAATGAGAATGAACATCTGGATGCAGAGAAGACGCCCGATTTAAGAGATGATGCTGCAGTACGTAAGAAATTAGAAGAAAGAATTAAAAAAGATATTGTGCATTCAGTACAGATGAAACAAAAAGAAGGCCACATTCCAGGCTTTCTAGAGCACATCAATGCTAAACTTGGAACTTGGATTGATAATGCTTTTCTTGCCAAGACTATGGCTTCGGGGCATGAATACATCCTACACAAGAATGGTGTGGTGCCTGTAGATTATCATTCTACAGGTGTTGTACAGAATAACATGAAATGGTGTAATGGACTTCAGCAGTTCCTGGAGATGAAGCACAAAACCAGACTCTCTGATATGAGCATAATAACAAACTTCAGGTCCAATGTGGGTTTATTTAAGAGCTACAAACAGAATTATGGGATCACAGGAACTCTAGGAACCCAAACAGAACTTGATACACTAGAAAAAGTGTATTCAGGCATTAAAACCTGCAAAATACCCTCCTTCCGGCAAAGAAAACTTTATGAAGAAGATGGGATAGTCATCAGTGGAGAAAAAGAATGGGTGAAGAAAATCTGTTCTGTAATTAAGGAACAGGTAAGCCCAGCAGTATACCGCGGTCCAAGAGCAGCACTAATCATCTGTGAAACAATTAATCGAGCAGAAATGCTAAACAATGCTCTAAAATGCAATGTTTCAAATGAGAAATTGAAACGTTACACAAATAACAATGAGGACAACTCCAAGACAACAGGCAAAGAAGTCAAGGCGGGTGATGTCAGATGTCATTGTTGCAACTAACCTAGCTGGTCGTGGGACAGATCTGAAGGTCTGTAGAGAAGTCAATGGTGCAGGAGGTCTGTTTGTGGTACAAACCTTCTTGCCCCTAAACAGGCGTGTGGAGCAACAGGCCTTTGGAAGAACTGCAAGGCAAGGAAGCCCAGGATCGTCTCAGCTGATCATGTGCTCGGATCACTTCTCTGAGTCACTTAAACTTATGATGGGCGTTCAAACTTTATCCACCGACTCATTATGCAGTTTTCTGAATCATGTAATTTCCACTATGCTGCCAATTCTTGAGGAAAAATTTGCAAATGCTATTAAGGTTTATCAGGAAACTTCTGGCCATCTGCAAAGCGAGGCAATGGCATGTGCCCTAAGAGACTTAATCATGATCAAGAGCAAAGTAGTCAAACAATCCTGACGGAGGCAAAACAGGCCAGGGATACATTAGTGCAAATCAGACTGTCAAGTTTTCTTGAAGAGGGCATCCCTGCAATCCTCAAAAAGGAGGAGCTATTTTCTCACTACCTTGACATGCTGGATGCCATTTACAAGCAAGGCATGGGGGCCACCAGCTATGAAGACATAGTGTCTTCCATGCATGAGTGCTGGGGTATGTGGCTCCTGATGAAATTTGATGAGGACAAAGCCACCGACACGCTGCGGCAGCAGTTAAAAGAAGACTTGCAGAGGGCATTTGATAAGCTGCGGTGTAAGCAGTCACCTTCGTCTATGGTCTACCATTACATAAGATCTGGCAATAGACTCCGACATCTAGGGAGTCTAGCAGAAAGTATTACCATGTACACAAGAGCTATTGAAGAAGGTTCATGCTGGGTGGCCATTGCTTTGTACAATCGTGCAATATCCACTCTAAATAAAAGAGACAGTGGTTATATTGCTCAGGCACTGGCAGACCTGGAGAAGGCGGAACAGGAAGTACAGTCACATATGAAGCAGTTGAAACTGACTTTGACTGTCTACCAAGCACCCACGGACCAGGACAGCTCATTTAGTAAACAATTTCAAATAAAACACCAGGTACAGGAGTTACACAGATTAAATATACGGGACGCAGTAGAAAAACTACAAATGGCTAATAGTAGGCCTGGAGAGGTGCGGGTAACTGAGAAACATGTGGTGTTCTTGGTATCACTCCTGGGTCTCAAATCACCATGGTCTGTACCAGAAATTGCAAGGGAAGTGAAGAATCTCAGCTCATTGGGACTGGACACCATTATCACTTTAGACATAAAGTTCTCTATTTTTGGATCCGTGACAAGGATGTTTCACAGAGCTGTTCAAAAATTCAGAAGCTTCTTTTTTTATACTAACCGAAGAGTAACTTTTTTTTAGAATAGTAAAATGTCTTGTTTTTTGTGCTAGTTATGGTAAATGAGCCATGTCATGATTCTGATGGAAAAACGGACTGAAAATCTAAAAATGAACATTATGAGCAATACCTGTGGAATACTTTAAACTTTTGGAAAATATTTAACAACAGGAAAACAAAAATAGCCTAATGCTTTGATGTACGACCATATGCACTGTAAACTAGATTGACTTGTATTAATTGTATTTTAGCTCACAGAGCACAGTATAACATATTTTGCCTTGTAGACCCTGAACAGTCTTATATATTTCAAATATATTTTTCTCTTTTATGATGCATTCCAGTGCTTAAACAAATAATTCAGACCACAATATTTAACTTAAAATAACTTGAAACTGTTGTAGTTGACTAGATGGCATGTGGATTATTGTGTTTCTTTTGTTTTTTGTCATTATGTGGTGGAGTTTGGTTGCCCTCTAGAGGACATTAATCACACGTTCCGGTTTGATTTTCTGCTGCCAAAGCACCTTTACATCAACTGTCTGTTATTTTTTCTACAATATAAGGATGTGAACAAAATGCATTGTGAACAATATATTAAAATTAAATATATTTTTCAAATTTGAAATGCATCCTGGGTTTGATTCGGGCAGTGGCTGAGGGTCCTTTCTTTGTGGGGTTTGCATAAGTCCAAGATTGCGCCGCGGATGGCCGCCCCGGTACTGCGCTCTTATTTTGTACTTGAGAGACACCATCTGCCGGAATCAAATTCCTTATATGTGCTCGCTCACATACTTGGCCAATAAAAGCGAT